>CM075026.1:8753340-8884488 GCA_037576675.1 Pangasius sanitwongsei
TAGATATATATATATATATATATATATAGATATATATATATAATATGGCTTTTATAGTATAGAATAGTGTTGAATGTTGCTGATGTCCACTCTCTATATTTCTTATAATGGTAAGATCAAACACGTAAGAACAAATATAAAATGAGTTGGTTGCAATCACATAACTCGTGCGAAAGTAGAATATTTTCATTCTTTTCAAACACCAGATTGTTATATATGAGTTTCAAACACAAAATGAGTCCTAACTCATCTCATCTCACTTTCTTTGTCAGTCTTCATCAAATCTTGGTGTCTGCAGAGTAAATTTAATTACAGGGTTTGTGATGTAGACAGGCAGATGAAAGGGACGCTGTACGTCTGCATAAGTGTGTGCGAGTGCACTAACCGTGCACGTCGTTAGCGAGTGGCTGTTCCCCTATATACGCTAATGTCTCCTTATTATAGCCTCTCGCACCGTTTTTGATGAAGCATCTTGAGCTGCCTGTTACGAGTTACTTTGTGACAGTAAAGACTTCTTTAAATCACAAGAGAACACTGGCTATTTGTGTACATGTATACAGACAGCCACTGATGAAGTCATTTTGGAAATGAATGTGAAACAATACCAGATCGTGTTGTATTCTGTTTGTGCTGAACAATCAAAATAGGGTACAGTAGAGACACACAGTTTTTGGGTTGAATTCACCATGTTAGGATTAGTGTTATTTCTACTAGAAGGTGGCCATCAGGTGGCTGAGAGGAAAACTGCTGGCTGTGGATATACTCTGGAATACCCAGAATTCCATGAATCTGAGAGTGTTTAATTCTTATAAATCTCATGGGTTCAGCCTTTTTCATGTCTTTATTTGCACAAACGCATGTACCATGTTTCATTCATTTTCCGTAATGTCATATACATGTAATACATTTAATACATATATTCACTACAATATATATTACATATAATTATAAGTATTTCTATGCTATTATACTGGTTCAGTCCCAAAAATTAAATTTTGTTTAGTTAATTAAACAAGATTCTGAGTGAGTAATTTAGTACTGAATCATCAAAATAATAAAAAGCATAAAAACTCCGGCTATACATTTCTGCCCCGAAGTTCCTTCCAAGTCTGATGTTTGATGAACATTTGAACGCTGTATTTGCAGACATTGAGAAAGAAGGGCCTAAATGGGTGTGACAGCCCCGACCCAGATGCAGACGATTCAGTCGGTCACAGCCCTGAGTCTGAGGACAAGTACCGCAAAATCAACGAGGACATAGACCTAATGATCAGCAGACAGAGACTGTGTGTAAGTACCTCCATCCATAAACACCACTCTCACTCCCCTCTTTCTCTCTCTCTCTCTCTGTCTCTCTCTCTCTCTCTCTCTCTCTGTGGCCTTCAGGCGTTGAGCAAGAAGGAGAACAAAGGCAGCGAGAGCCCGGAGCTTGAGTCTGCTCTCGCTCTCACTCCACGCACAGAAGAGAAATACAAACTGATTAACGAAGAGTTTGATCATATGATCAAGACTCATAAGATCCCTGTAAGTACAGCAGCTACAGAGGACAACGGGCTGAGATCTAACAGCCATGCCACCTTGCTATAGTAGTGCTAACCATTCTCTCAGGAAAGCTAGTCATTTGAACCGGGGGCTCGGAAGAAGCTCGTGGTTAGCTACAAAAGCTAGCATGCTGCTAACGATTCCTATTCTGTGCTTGCTGAATTGAATTCTGTGGTTTGAGGTTTGAGTTTTGTTGCCATCACCAGTCATCCTCAAACAAGATGAATAGCCTTGATTCAGTATTCACAAACATTTCTTTGTGAGTGATGAGAATCTTAATGTGACTTTTCAAAGAACAAAACATCTAATAATTATATTTAGTCAAAAATACTTTCTAACTTCACATACAGTCCAGTATGGTTTATGTGAAAGCTGACACTGAAGGTTAAATTTGCATGTGTTTCTTTCAACCTCTCATCAGAGCATGTTAGCTGAAAGCGCACAATAGGTCATGTGTCTGAAAAAACTATGCAGAAAGCAGCACCGCAGAAACAGCCGCACACATTCCCACAGTCATGCACACACACACATACACACTGAAGAGAACTGTTATGTGATAGCTTGTTTCTCATGAAATGAACAGTCTCCAAAGACCTGATGATGATTTTGAAGTTTCCGATGAATTCCGGGAATTACTGTTGGGCTCTTAAGGAACACCCTTAACCCCCACTCACTATACACTTGCATATACGTCATTTATATTGTGAAATAAACACGTCAAATTAATAAATATCAATCCCAGTCATTTTTAAATATTCTAAAATGCTATCTACTGTCTATTCGAATGGTATCTGTCTGGTCATTTTAAGCAGTTAAAACATACAGACACACAGATGTACATACACTCACACACACACACACACACACACACACACACACATAGAGTGAAAGAGTCGTATAAGGTGGAGTCTAGAATAGTGGCTATTGTGATGGCCGGTTTGGTTTGTGATCAAAGTGGCTCGGCCACGTTCTCTGAGTTATAGCAGCTTGAACAGGAAGGATGGCACCACGCAAATAACAGCCTGCAAAAAGATGTAGCGAGATACTGAGAACATGATAGACAGAGGGAGGAAGAAATGAGACACTCCGCATGATCTAGAAAGCACAGAAATGATAGGATTCTGAGTGCACTTGTGGATAAATTTAGTAGTAAAACAAAGGGTTATTCATGATACTAAAACCTGAAGAGTTGTTTGGGATTTTTGTGGAAAAATATGATAGGGAACACCTTAGGCAGAGGGAGGAGGGATAACGAAAGAAAGCAAAACTGAACACATGAGGGAAAGAGGAGACCTTCTACACAGAATGAAAATATTTGCCCAGCTCTGAGCAAATCATTGCTTCAGCCTTGCGGACAGAAAGAGAGAAAGACGGGGAGAGAGGGACAAGGCTCTCGTCTCCGGTTTCTGCCGGCTGATGCTCCCCCAGATGAGCACTTACGGACCCTTAGGACACATGGCTGCAATTAGGGGCTATTTCCTCCTTACGAAACACAACATGGAGGAGAAAGAGCTCACACATCTCCTCTCCTCAAGGTTAAGCCACTCATAGAGTAATGTGGTAAATGAAAGAAGATCAGATAAGATATCTCTCTCTTTCTCTCACCAGCTTTCTATCTTTCTCCACCCTTCTCTGTTTTCTGTGTTTTACCCTATTGATATAAAATGTGTTCGATAATTATGATGTTCTCTAGTCTTTCTTTTGTCACTGTCAATGTTCACTGTAGTTCGGTGCTATTTTATTAACTGTAGCTTTTCTATATGTTTCAGGCCGTGCCCCCTTCCAACTATGACATGCCAGTGTCCATCCCAGTGAGCAACCAGATCTACAGCCACCCTGGAGGATCCCTAGGCAACCATAACCTGGTTCCACTGGCCCATCACGGCATACAGAGGAACAGCATGTCCCCAGGTGTCACACACAGGCCTCCAAGTGCAGGTAACACATATACTCACAAAAACATACTACATGTATACACAGATATGTGGCAGATTAAAGAAAAAACTGGCAGGTTCACTGGTCACCTTAGAGGGAAGCATCACACAAATCAACACACAGTTATTCCAACTGATCACCTTTATCCCATGATGAAACATTTCTGTCCTGATGGGAGTGGTCACTTCAAGGATGACTCCGCCCTCATCCACAGGGCACAAGAGCTCACTGAATGGTTTGGTGAGAAAGAAAAGGATGTAAATCATAAGCTATGGCCTTCAAAGTCACCACATCTCAATGCAGTTGGACACCTATAGGAGATTTTAAACTGACGTGTTAGACAGCACTCTCCTCCACCATCATCAAAACGCTAATTGAGGGAATATCTTTTAGAAGAATGGTGACTTGTACTGGTGACTTGTGATGGTCTAACACTCAATTTTGGGTTTACTTTTAATTTGTCACACATCTTTGTGTCAGTCTTAAATTGATTACTTATAGTGAAGTTATAATGAAGTTTAATCGTGCCACTGATTCCTTTCTATACAACAGCATACTATAATTATTCAAAAAGAGCACATGTTCCTAATCTTTTCCTGCATATACATTGTGAATACACCTAGTGACACACACTCACACCATCTAGCCCCATTCCCAGTTTTCTCTCTAGGTCTCTGGCTTGCTAAGGTAAAGGCTCTCGCCCCTTCAGCCCTGTCATTAGCAGTCATGCTCTCCTGATGCAATCAACCGCCCAGTACAGGAGGGCTGGCTAAATATGAGCTTTGGCCCAGCCCCGTGCTCTGCCTGACCACAACCGCTGCACTGCTGATTTAAAAATAAAAATGTGTCATTTTTCTTGGATGCAGAGGCCTGGCCTCTCTGGCCACAGCCCCCCACACACGCACCCCAACCACCCTAAGCATACTGTTAACAAAAAAAAGGGCAGTGTGTTGTTCCCCCATACATACTTACACACACTCTTTCTTGTCACCTTGGCTTTTTTTGGCCTGCCAACCACACACACACACACACACATAATAGGATATGGCTGAAGATGAAGCTTAATAAATCATGTGATAGGTCTGAAAGAAGGTTTTGCGGTAGGATGTGAACGTCAAGTGCGATGAGGTTATTGAAACACCTCCCCCTCTTTCCTCTCTTTTTTCCTCTGTTCTAGGTGGTCTGATGGGTGCCGATCTCACCACAGGCCCTGGCACCAGTGCTGGTAAGGATGGCATCCCCACCTTCTACAGTATGTCCCCTCTTGTCTTTTACTCACCCACAACTCACATTTTCTTCCAGCTTAAGCAGACTAAAAAGATTTGAGGAAGGCCAGGCTTGTGCTAATGATTTTCTTGCAGTCGTTAACATTCACATTAACGTTCAGTTTGTGGGTTGGAATAAATGTAGAATAAACAACAAAGCCTAGTGAGCTAGCATACCTGAAATAAACGACGCCTGTCAACCGTTCTAGAAAGTAATTACTGTGTAATGATGTTAATGTAAGTTAATGACAATCATTTTCAATACTTGACCCATTTTTTTTCTGTATAAATAACAATTATCATTGATCACTACGAGGTTTGAGGGGGGTATCACAACAAAAGCATCTTGTCCTCTGAGGTTTGGCTAAGCCTTACATGCATGCACCAGGAGCTTAGGGCTTTAGTCTCCATGGCAAGTTACATAAATACTAGTAGCTTTTTTAAACGACATAAACAATGTCAGGGTCTTTTTGTTCTTGTTTGACCCAGAATCTAATTCAAGCAGAATGTAGGAACATGCATATTACTTGCCTGGTCAGGCCCCTTCAGGTTCTCGATTTCTTGTATGGCATAACTGCTAGCATATGTTTGGAGTGCAAGGAAGAGTGTGTTTGCCCATAAATAGCTTTTGGAATGTGTATGTGCTTGGTGTGTGTGTGTGTGTGTGTATGTGTGAGTCTAATCCACTTGAAAAGGAAAGTTATAGTGCATGTGGATACATACTGGAGCTTTGACTTGTGGTTGCTTCAGAGACAGCTTATGCATGCATATGTGTGTTTGTGCATGTGTGTGTGTATGTGTGGGTGTGGGTGGATGTGTATATGTCTGTCTGAACAGCTCAGCAGTGGTCACCACAGAAGCATGGCTATATTCTATATAAAAATCAGGACAGTAGCTTCTTGGAAACTGACATGGCGCTCGGTTTAGCCCAGCTGGGTAACCTTGTCTGGCCCTGCAGTGCCCCCAGGGCCAGTGGAGAGAGTTGAGGCCGAGGTCCCTCCGTCTATCTCCTCTCCTTTACTGTCCCTCTTATACAAAAGTACCTCTTATGGTAGCGGCTCTACCATCCACATTCAAAGTCTTCAGCTGTCCAATGCAACCATTGTGTTCTAGGGAAGCCGAACAGAGGGCGCACTGTAGCTCTGATACAGGCCATCCGACTGGAAACAAGAGCCAGGGAGAAGTCATGAGGCGCTCAAAGAAGTTCCATTCAAGTGTCCTCCAGATTAATGGGCCACAACTAGGCATACGGGATGAATATTCAGTTTTTTTTTTTTACTCCAATTCGCTCTTAGTCATGGCTGAGGTTTTTCATAGCGTGGCATGCCAGCTGTTTAAAAATGCTCCCTGCAGTCTATTTGAAGAGACACACTGTGCGGTTAAAATGGCATTACAGTAAATGATGAATAGCACGAGAGAGTCTTAATCACAACTCGTTTGGAAAATGGAACAGTGTCTCTGGCTTCAGCTTTTGCCATACAGTGTGTTTACTATGACTCGATGATTTTCCATTCATACAGTCCTTTATGTGCCAGATGTGGCCTTGTCAGACAACCACAACTTGTGCGCACTGGAGTGTGTATGTGCATTTATTTCAGTAGGTCACATGTTGATCAGGCTTGGCAGAAAGGTCAGTTAGACACTGGAAAAAAAACCTCCATATCGCATCTTGTGAACACATCAAGGAGACGTCACATTTTGGGAACAAATCACGATGCTGCTACTCACCCATGGCTGATGAGGTGCTGTTCACTCAATTAGCAGTTGCACTTGAATAATATTAAATTAGTGGGCAAACCTGGGCCATGGTTCAAAACCTCAAGGCCAGTGGGATATACATTTAGACAGAACAAAAATTCAATATAGCCATAACCAAGACAAAGAGTCAGCACATGTCCAAAGTGTAATTATCCATGCTATCATGGCCACTAGCCCCTGTAGCCCCTTACAAGGAAACTCAGTCTGTGTGCATTAGCAGTTAGTCCTCTTCTGCGAAGGACCAGAAATAGCCTCAGGCTCTTTATCAAAGGTACACATCAAGTCATTTGGGCGGGTGGAGGGGACTGCTGGTATATGGCCAGCTGTAATTTTAGCACTTCCCCATTGTGAGTGAGATGGGAGAGTGAGAGAGAGAGAGCCTACCGTTCAGTCACAGAGCAACAGAACAGTTTGAAGGTCAATGGCGTGTTGCATTTCTGTGACACTGGTCTTGCATAGCCAACTGTTCTCCAGCTCGTCCAGAATTTTCTCGCTCTGAGCTTAGATACAGAAGTGGTGCAGTCCTATAATAGTGTTTGAGTTTTTATTTTTATCAGTGTTTGAGACTTTAAACTGGCCCTCAAGACTGGTCTGACGTTTGACAGTGGATTCTAACGAATAGGACAAAATAGAACTGATGAATTATAATTGAATTAGTAGGTAGTTACTGGTTTAATATTGATGTTATTCACTGTGTATTTTTCAGTTTAAAGCTTCTGTTAAATCTTTTGACTGAATTTTTTTTTTTTCAGTTTCATTAATCTTTATATATGTTTGTCACTTGCAATAATTGACTTTAGCCGTACTACTTTAATTCAAAAGCGTCAGTTTCAGCTTCAGAACAATATTCACAACACTCATCAGGTGGTGTAAATGGAGTGCTTCATAAACACTATATGATTGTTTTGTGTAATAGCCGCCCTCAATTTTAATCTCTCGCACATTGTGAAATCTCGCATGTCTCCATGACAACCAGGGCAAAACAGAGAGCAGCAGTGTACTCTACTTTAGAGGAACTGCAGAACTTTCAACTGCTTACATTTCTATAGTGTGTATGTTTACAAGGCTGACTTACAATACATCACATTTTACCTAAATGATTTAAAATTGTGGAGGTAGTTTTAGGGTGAATACGTCTGTTTTTGAAAGGGGGAAAAAGGATGAATCTCTATCTCTCTCCGTCTGAATCCTTAACAATGATCTGTGGTTGTTGAGTCTTCAAGTGTTCTGAAAAGTACTAGAGCCAGCTGCTTGCAGCCTATACTTCACTGTATGAAAGGAGGCAGGAAATACATCACTGCAAATGGCACACACACACACACACACTCCTGGTTCCCAACCCGCCTCTCCCCCCTCATTTTCCTCGAATCATACAAATTGCGCTCTTCAGACTTTTCATTTCAAAACAACAAAAACCATTGCCTTCAAATTAAAGAAAGATCACTGCGGAGAAATTGCCGAGGACAACATCTGTGTCTCGTTTTCCCCTTCAGTGTATGATTAGGAAGTTCATTTATGTCTAACGTATAATTCCTGCCCCTCTTTTAAGTGGCAGCAAGTGAAAAGCGCTTCATGTTTTCAGCCACAAAGAAAATGGGATATCAAAAGAAACAAAGACACCGTACTTCTGTCTCTTTTTCTCACTGTAATATATCCCTTTGGTTTGATGGATTTAGTGAACTAACAGTTGGTGTAGCAGTTGTGAACTAGCTATTACTAGTATTATTACTAGCTATTACTAGGAATTACATGTCTGTTGCTGGTCATTTATGGACACAGACACACACATTTATCTTTTATTGGTAAATGATGGTGCTTGAGTCAAAAGTTTTTTTTTTATCATTCATGGCAAGTTGCAGTCGTCAAGCAGACAGCAGGCTTTATGGTGATTGGAAAAAAACAGTGGAGATATTCCATTCTACCCAGAAATCTTGATATATTTTAGGCAAGAATTTTTCTTTTGGGATTTTTAACCAAGTAAAGGATATTACATTATATCCTAATTTGATTAGGATGTTAGGATGTCAAAAAATTCAGGTCTTATAAAAATAAATTCGGTCATACTTCCATTGTGATTTACACATGTACTTACACATATACCTTTTATGACCTTTTTTATTTTGGCCATTAGATTTCTCAAGTTCACGTTTTCTCTATTCACCAACCACCTGCCCTGTTACCACAAAACCACAGCAGGAAGAAATGCGACTCCTCTCTCTCTCTCTCTCTCTCTCTCTCTCTCTCTCTCTCTCTGGCACACACACATACTCATCTTTTCTAAAGATAGCTGATGGAGGCTATTTGCTTTCAGAGGTGAGGTTACAGGGTTTATATGGAACAGAAATGTTAAGCAGGGGTGGACAAATGAAAAATTTGTTGCTAGCGCACCAGGCAAATGAAAGCTCTAGTGTACTTGCCCTATCCCATGTTTTCAGTTGTGTGGAAACCTAATGAACTAGGCTAAAAAGGTAGGTGATGCATTTTAACCCCAACGTATGACAAGCTTAACTAGCTAAGAATATTAATTAAAACAAAAATCCTATGCATCTACATAGCCGCAGTTTATTATATCTTGATAATGTCAATATCTTGATAAAAAGTCTATAGGACTTTTTTCTGATTGGTTGACAGGAGAAAAAATACGTTTCTGACCGGTGTATCAGGAGTCGACTAAACCCACATGTATGTTGGGTGATTACAAATAAAATCCCCATAGCCCAGACACATAATCTGGGACTATGCGGCTATGGCTAGCGATTTGTTCACCCCTGTGCAGATACGCATAAGGCAGACATCAGAGGTGCGTGTGTAGAATAGAGTGTAGAGCCAGGGCTTGATGTCACTTAACCTGCTTTACTTTGGGCCCCTAAACAAAACTAAACTTTCATGTGTTCAAAGATGACCTTTAGAAGTTTATTAAAGGCAACTCAGTCAGAAAAATAGAGTTATGGCTATTCTCTAATATCACTTTCTGTGATCCTGTTACCAAACCAGTTTCTCATTCATCCATACAAGCTCCCACTGATCTTACATTTTGCCACTGAAATCCAAAATCAAAATAATTAATTGCATTAAAAGATTCAAAATGAAACTACATCTCTGTAATCTTCCCTTGCTCACAAGTGTTCGAATTATGAGACCCAGAGGGCAGAAAGACTGAAACGGGTTATGTCTGATGAGAGATAGCTAATTCCCTGTGGTTTTGTGAGAGCTGATGGATAAGGTGTGTTCTGCGAGGGCTTTGTGCACATGAATGACTGCTTAGTGGCTGTGAAAACTAGGGGAAATGATGAAATCAAAAGCTCACGTTTCAGGTGAAAAATGATCAAAGGTGCAATACCCCGGAACGGGTCAGATGTTTCTTTAATGGTAATGCTTGGTGAAAAGAATCTGGAAATAAAACAGTATGTCAAGATATGCCTGAAAGGAAGCTTTATTGTAGATGACTTGGAAAATGGCACATTTTAGTTGAGGTTAGTAAGTCAAATGGAGCATGATTAAAAGTTGTGTTATAATGAAAGCTTGATGTGCTATATTTGGCATGTAAGCGTGTATGACTCTGTTTCTTTTTCTGTTAGGAAACGGCTATGGAAACCACCGTAACTCTCCTGGATTGCTGGTGTCCTCTGGGGGTATGAACAAGAACATGCAGGCCAAGTCACCCCCACCAATGAACCTGGGCATGAACAGCCGAAAGCCCGACCTGCGCGTGCTCATCCCGCCAGGAACCAAGAACAACATGCCCTCAATCGTAAGTAGCCCTTCGGTATTTTACTGTTCTTCTCTAAATCTCGTCTCTGCACCTCTAATTCTCTTCCTGTCCTCATGAGCACTCACTAGTTTTCTAGTTACATAAAGAGAATATAAGAGCTCCCTGTATGCTGTTTTCCACATTATGCACAGTAGCCCTAACCTATAGTCATTTAGATTGACCAAGCACCTCCCTCATCCAATGACATTAATTCTGAATTTATCACCCTCCCCTCTTTACTGCCATCAGTCTGAGGATGTTGACCTTCTATTGGTAAGTGGGACTGTCACTCAAAACAGTGACACAGACTAATAGACATAAGGGCCATCTGTCATCCTCCAACAGCTGTCATATTTTAATAGATGGCGATTAGATTTACCTCAGATTTGAAGAAGTTAAATGTAATATACAGTGTCAGCAAGGACTCACTCGCCTACTGATACGATAGTTCATCAACATATAGAAAACCCTACAGGTAACTTTTGTTGTCACCTGACCAAATAAACAACACTTGGCATCCCTTCCTAAAAAATGCTGTAGTGAGAAACAAGCGAGACTCCTAGTGGTGGTTTAAAGTAAACACACCCTCTTATCACCTGGTGCTGCCCACCAAATCAGTTTGACCCCTCCATCTCTGCTTCAACTCCATTAAAGCTTCTCTCTACCAACAGAACGAGGCACATGAGTGCATTTCTACCTCATCAGTCATCATTCTAGAAAAAAAAAAGCACAGCCCCACCCCCTGCTGTTGCTGATCCTGTTGCCTTGGAGACTGTATGGGTTACTATAGCGACAAGGCGCCCTGCGGGCGTTGTAAATGATAGTTTGCAAGAGTTTGGTGGTTCTGCGTGTCAAGTGATTTATTTCTTCCCCGCAAGTTTGCTCGCTAGCCATTATCTTCTGCCTTTAATCACATTCGTTCTTTCTTCTTCTTTTTGCCACAGAATCAGAGAATAAACAACTCGCAGTCCGCACAGTCATTGGCCACCCCTGTGGTTTCTGTGGCAACACCCACTCTACCAGGCCAGGGCATGGGCGGCTACCCTTCAGCGATCTCCACCTCTTATGGTACTGGTATGTAGAACTCAGCAAAGCAACAAAGCTTTTTAGTCCCTAAACCAAAGTGAATTTCAGCATCAATTATCATCACCTACATTCTTACAATAATTATAATTACAATAAAGGCAGAATTTGTCCTCAACTTGCCCAAATTTTATTTCACTATAACTTTACTTTGGCTCTGAGTTTGAAAAGAAACGATCATGATGAGCTTTGAACGATCATGATGAGACTCATGCTTAATTTGTGAGGATAGCTATAGGAACTGCAGCTGTATTTATACATACTGTGTATATCATCAAGAGCGAATGCGATTATCATACTTTCCCTACTTATTTTTTGTGATTTGTAAATCGACACACGTAATATTATTCTTACTTGAATGCAATGCTATTGCTATTACTCTTATGAAATTCTACCTCTTCATCTGGTAATTCGAAGCATGCGAATACGTAAAAGATGTAGATGTCTAACTTTGTTCTTCTGTTGTTTTCTGCTCCAGAATATTCTCTAAGCAGTGCCGACCTGTCATCTATATCTGGCTTTGGCAGTGCCAACACCCTGCACCTGGGCTCAATGAGTGGCTGGCAGCAGCAGCACCTCCAGAACATGCAGCACTCTGCCCTCGGCCAGCTGGGGTGAGCTCTAACACAGCCACACACATGCACACAAGATATGTTATGCACACCTGCTTGTTAGTTTCTAACACTTTGATGATGTCACTCATCTTTGATTCACACATTTCTTAGTCACATCTCTTTTTATATATGTTATGTCTTCATTTTATAATGTCAGATATATCTTAAGGCCAACGTTAGGAATTAATGAGATGCACTGCATTTGTAGTAGACTTCCACTGTGTTTAAAAAAAACAGATTACGGTAAACAGACACATGCTCAATTTTTGGTTGTAGATTTGTTATACCATCCACCACCTGTAACAATTCCTGATTTAGGCTTTAAAAAATTGATCATAAGTAGAATACACAGTTTTACAGTGAATAGTCAATGATTTGTGTGTGTCAGTATGTGTGTACTTGAGTGCACGGGGCACTCGCCATGTTCTGTAACACCCCCTTCGTCTCCTTTCCTTCCTACAGAAATTGCACTAGCACTCACTTATGTCAGGGTTCAAATCTCTCCCTGCCCTCTACCCAAAGCCTGCACATCAAGTCCGAACCTGTTTCTCCTCCTAGAGACCGCTCCAGCAGCACCACACCTGGCGGCTATGCCCCGCCCCCTTCCCACCCGCAGCAGCACCAGGCCCCACCCCCGCAACAGGCTCCGCCCCCACAGGGCCGCTCGCCAGCCGACAGCCTGAGCAGCGAGGGCAGTGAGCGCGATGAGCACCGGGCCGACTTCCACTCACCCCTTGGCATGGGCCGGCCCGGCCTGGACGAGCGCGACAGTCCCTCTGTCAAGCGAGTCCGCCTTTCTGAGGGCTGGGCCACATGATAAGCCACGCCCCCACCTCAACAGCCCCCACACTTGACCTCGGTCCATCATCACATTCACGCGTTCTCTCAATCTGTTCTGATGAATCGTAGCCCTCCAAGTTCTGTCAAGTCACACACAATGTAAACAGACAGGAGGGCTTTTCTTCAATTTACTTGTTTTTCGCTCTCTTCTTCAAAGAGTGTCAAATGTACATGTTGTCGTGATTGATGGGTGTCAGGGAGGGAAAGGGAGGTAGGGGCTAGCATTAGAGGGTTAAGACAGGGTTTTAGCGGGTGGGGTTACTATGCATAACTTTTGCTGTGTGTGGATTTGACTTTCAAGACTTAACCATATATGCATATATATTTACACGTGTGTGTAGGTGTACATATATGCATAGTAACAAAAAATCGTCAGGTACTCTCAAATTTTTTTGTAAAGGTATTTACAACTTTCCTCAGCGACATTCAGCCATGGGAGAAGCTCAGCTGAGGGCCAGCGCCGACAGGCTAGCACTTGAGTTGCTCTACCAGTACTTTGTGTACAGATTTAGTAGTTCTCTTCGCCACTCTCTGCAGAATGTTCCCTCGCTAAATGTATGTTATGATTGACAAAGTCATGTTGCAGGTTCAACGTATTGTACATAGAGGGCGGGCGGGGACAAGGGGGACGGGTCGAGGTTGCCAGACATTGGACATTGATCTCAAATGGAAGCTTTTATGCAAGATTTTTTGAAGGATTGTACAGATGTACAGCCCCTTAGGCTTTAGTCAAGGAGAAGGAGTATTTTAGAACCTCTGATGAATCAAGCGCTTTTTTGAAGAAATGGGAGTGTTATTCGCAAAAATGGCAGTCAGTAGATGAAGGACCATACCTTAAATTAAGAGCCATGTTAGTTTATTCCGATGAAATCACAAACCTAGGACTTGCTTTAAATGTTCAGTATTAAAAAAAAAAAAACAAGAAAAAGAAACAATTGTATGATACTCTTGCTTATATTTTCATATAAAAAGGAATACAATGCAAAGCATTTTTGTGGCGTTTTGTAGTTTATATAAACCAGAATGAGTTTTGAAAGCTTTGCCTATATGAAAAATGATAGTTGTATAAGAGTGATTAACCTTGGGCTTTTCAAAACTAAGCCATGACATCTGAGAACCCTTGCTTTGCTGAAGTTTTTTTTTTTTTTTTCATTTTGTAGAGTTTTTTTTAATGTGTATTTCTAATAATATTGAATAATAATATTAAGATTCTTTTAAATATCTGTGAAATTAACATGCTTGTGTATAGCTTTCTAATATATAAATATATATGATAATTATGGTCATAACATTTTTTGTCAGTGTGAGGTTACATAAGTACAGTTGCACATGTTTGTTTTGTCTTTTTTCTTTTTGCTCCATACTGAATCTTTCAAGGGAAACCCAGCAAGAACATTAGATTCAGTGTAAATTACACAAACAGCAATTGTCATGAATATCTAGTTTGGGAAGATACGCTTCTTTGCGTAGTAATGGTATAATGACACTCAGGTGAAGAACGTGTATGCTCCCAAAGTAAGCACACTTACTATCAGATATATTTGCTGACAGTTAAATTCCCATTTTGCAGTAATAAAGATCCTGTTCACTTGCATTTATAGCAGAATTGAGCATTTCTTGTTGCCATAGCAGTGGTCAGCCTGCTTGTGTTTATATGTAACTCTCAGTGAGCACAAGATGTTTATCCAAATGTGTGCTTTGGTTAGGAAGAAGCACAACCTTTCTGATATGACAAACCTTTAGTCTGTGAACCAAAGCAGATGCTGTTTAAACTCCAAACAAGGAATCGATAGTTTCACTTGAATCGCCATTGCACTGAAAGATTTAAAAGAGAAGTTAATGGGTTTTTTTTGACTAAGGAATAGATCATGTTATTATGGATTCATGGTTATGATGAGGCATAGGTTGTGAATCCTTGGTCATGTGTGTTTTTTTGATCATGTTAGTTTGTCCCATTACAATTACAACACATTTTCCCATTTCCTCTGATCATACTGAGATCGCTAAAGTGTAATCGTTTTGGTTTCGCATGAATCAGAGACTGGACATTTGTTGAAATCTTTTCTACCAAAGACATGGAGCAGTGTTATCTTGGCTTTGTTATATTCCATTCTCTTTGGGATTTGAGAAGGTCATATTTCTGAATATGTTGTTTTGCTTTATGTAATTTACAATAATACTGGTACCTCATATTCACCCTCCCAGTACCTCAAATTACCATTCAACCAATTATGATGAGAAATGGGGTGGAAAAAAACAAATAAAAACAAAACAAAATTTATTAAAAAAAAGAAGAAGAAAAAAAAAATCATAAGAACCTAACAAATGTACAGTATTGTGACTCAGTATGCCATCGTTTCTTCTATAAAATCTTGCATTATGTACACATATGACTCCCTGGTTCACCCTTTTTGGTTTGCTGTTCTTTTTCCTTAAAATATTGTTTCCATTAAAAAAAAAATGCAAATAACAAAAAAGTTACAAAAAAATGTAGTAACAAATGTAGCTTGTATAAACCTACATTGGTAAGGTGGAAAGGAAGTGTGTTTCTCTCTTTTTGTTTTCCTTTTTATTTTATTTTATTTTATTTTTCAAACCAGGAGAAAGAGGCTTTCAGCGGCATAAGCTGGACTTTGTCGCCACTTGAAGACAAGATGTCATTAAATTAAAAAAAATCACATCTCTGTATCTCAAGGGACTTGATTCAGCTGTATGTAGTGAAAAATTAATGTATGGATATTAAAAAAAAATCATTTTCTCCTGCTGGGATTCAAAAAGGTATTTGTATTTTGCAGAGAACTCAGTAAAGTTACTGGCTTTCTTAGTTACCACTGCTGCTCTAGTGTGGGTTTTTTTGTGTTGTCTTTTTTTGCCTCTCATTACAGTCACTTTCAAATATAATACAAGCTGAAAAGGTCACCAAGATTAATAACACAGTGTAGATGCCATACAGTTCAATCTTTTAACTCAAGTTAAATCTGAAATTATATACTGGGAAATACCATGCAGGACAAAAGATTTCACATTTTACCACCAAAAAATGCTTAGACAGCTTAAATTATAAGTGAACAGTGTTTCTTATTTTATTTTGTTTTTTATTTTTTTAATTTTATTTATTACTATGCTCCTGCACATGAATGTAAATGAAACAATAAAACAAGGTTAAATGAAATTACAGAATAATAGCTTTAATAAGATGTCATACATGAAACTCTAAAAGATCAATATAAGACTTAAAAAAAACACTCATTTTATTAGCAGACAGTTTAAAAACCACTTAAGATATACTATATTTTTGAAGCTTTGCACTTTATATAGGCAATACTTAGAATCATATACGAACTTGCAAAATGTATTATATGTACAAAAATGTCCTGCCCTCCAAAATAACAATATTCAAGCACGATGAATGTGTACTTTACCTATAAATGCTGATCTGTGTGAACGCTTTGTGGCTTTGCATTCCACTCCCAGTTTTTCCTGGCAGTGCTCCATTGCTTTTAATATCTCTCAAATAACCTCGAAATCTCTCTGGGAGTAGGGGAAACATGCGTATTAACACGTGTTCCTCTAATTTTCACTCATCAGCTCCTGGAGCGAGTGTGTTCTACCTCCACTCCTCAAGTGTGCAGGATATAGAAGGCTGCAGAAAAGCCACAGGCCTCTTCTAGAAGTTGCTGTTCTCTACTGACCGAGCGCCATAATGCACTGTAAAGGAGAATATACAAATATGACTCAAGCAGAAAATGTGCGATTTGTTCAGTCATCATGGAGGATTTTGCAGCTGTGGTGCTTCAACCTAACGCCGTGGTCAGGGACCACACAGGGGATGAGTAGAGCTTTACCACCGGCTGGTTGCCCACTATTGGCCCACACACACACTGCCACATGTGTGGGCATGCTGGTGGTAGACCAGGGGAAAATGCCTGCTGTACATGTCTGACCCAGGCTGGTTAAGTAAAGTCAGATCTTAAATAATTGCTGAAGCCCAGGCCTCCCTTACAATATTGTACATTTAGATCATTTTTTTAAAATTCATGCATCACATTAAATAAGCATTTAACTTATTTATGAGTTCATATTTTAAGCAATAAAATATAATAAATCAAAAGTGATCAATGAAAAAAATACACCTGCTCTTTATTACAAATGACAAAGCGTATGAGAGTAAATGTACTGAAATCAAACCGTAAAAACAATCAAGTATTAAAGTATTAAAGGAAAACTCCACCCTAGAAAACATTAAATATGTTTGTATTCACATATTTGTGCGGCGCTTAGCGATTCTGGTGCTACTTTGTTGGTTGATGCAGTATTTTCACTATTCCTGTGAGAAGTTAGCGATCGTGCACCATGCTGATGTCACACAGAAACGTTGCTAGCACAGTTACAATGGCATTTAATAGGAAAGAAAATGTTCATACATACGTGATAACATATTTGATTGTGAGCTTATTTTCTCACTCACCATTTTCTAGCAACATTCAATGTCATATTAATGAGAAATCCAGTGTAGACATAGTGGAGGCAGCAAACGCTGGACTCAAAGTTCCAGAATGCAATGCAGCTACTGTATATGACGCTGTTGAGCTGCGTTATGGTTAGTGAGAGATCTCTAAGGTGACAAACTCAGTCGCATCGATGGCAGTGTTAGCACGAAAGTTGAAGCTTTGGAAGCTGATCTGTTTGAGAGAGCTGGACAGACAATAGGACTAAAGCACTGCTGCATCGCTCTCTTTAGGTACAGATGAAGGAGGGGTAAATCCCACTGCACCACTATGAGCAGGTAGTCAAATGGCATTGTGGGGAATGTAGGAAACCATTGCGCAAAGGGAAAAGAGACCAACTTGTCAATGAAAGATGTTGAAACCAAAAAAAGTCTTAGAATTTAATCATAAAATAAATGTTCTGCATCATTGAAGATCACATATTGATATGCATTGATATACTGATATGATTTTGAGGACAATAATGTTTCGTTTACACACACACACACACACACACAATGTTTAGAATAATGACAGCCGTGTAATTACAGACACAAACAGGACATTTTATGCAGTAGCCTTTTCTGAGTTTTAGAAAACAAAATGATCATTTCATGGACAGATCATCACCAATAGACATAATTGTCTTTAACAGGAAACCTTGTTACAAATTTGACACCGAGCACATTTATTAAGCTGCATAAGAGTTTTTTTTTTTTTTTTAAGCTCTCAGCATTATATGATACTGTTATCACACAATGAGCCTGAACTCTGAATGAACATCAGTAGTATTATACTCAGTGAACTTTTCTCCTTAGCATGACCAGTGGAAACGGATGGCAATAATCATCAAAGGAAATGAAAATAGTCAGTGTAATATACACTTCTCAAGGACATTATTCTGTTTATAACACTCCTCAATTTGATTGTTTCAAAATAATTTCATGGATGATCTGTCTTATTGATATTACAGTAGTAATGTTAATGACCATGATGACCTTGGTGTGTAATTTGAATCTTAGTAAAGCTGCTTTTCATGAACTTTAGGTCTTTAAAACAACAACCAAAAAGAAACTTTACACACCACCCACTTCCACCCCACCCCTTCCTGCTAGGGGAAGAAAATTAGGAGCAAAGTTTTGCTAGTCAACCAGCATGGCCATGGCATCTTCCAGTGTGGATTACAAGTTGGTCTTACCTTTTTTTTCCAACATGCACTTTTTTAAAATGCATGTTTTGCTGCACCCCTCATCACCTTCTCATACACACAGTTTTGTTGATTTTAACTTCGATCTATTTGACATAGACATGTTCAATGTGTAGTTTTCAAGCTTCATAAATTGTCGTGTTGATGCATGCAGTCAAGTGGTTAATGTGCCAACTGATACAACACCACATCAGAATGGTTTTACATAAGAAACCTAAAATTTAGGCTAGATGTCCAAACTGTTTTAAAGATACCTGGACAGCTGATGTAGGTTAATTCCTACCTGTGCTCCCTGCTGAAAAATCCAGTGTAGTCTAACCAGCTACTACCTACCAAAACACAGGCAGAGCTGGTCAAACTGCTAGACCACCTTTGCCAGCTGGTAAGTCCTAACAGACAGGAAACAGAGTTTAAGTTACTGCTACAAACGCTTTTTCATATACAAGTTGTTTTTACGGCAATAACTAAACAATGAGGTGATTAGAAAATCTCAAACATTTATTGATCAATTTAGTCAAGCAATAAGGAAGCTGGGAAATAACTTACTGTTAGCTTTAAGATGGTCTGCCATTTTGACCAGTTCAGCACCTGGTACAGCAGTTGGTCAGACTAAACTGGATTTTTCAGCAGGATTGTCTATGCAAAACGCTATTATATTTTATACAACAGTTAGTTCCGGTCCACTAATTTGATTGGACAAGCAGCCTTCTAAGAGTGCTGATATTTAGTATAACAGCACTGGGATATTTCTGTGTGTGTATCTCAGTTCTAGCAATACTTCGTTACATTGAAATTGTTGCTACACTTACTACGGGCTGTTAGTCAGTCTGTGTGTTGGCATGGCAACATGCAACACTCCATCCAGATGTGGAATATTGGGCCATATTGTGTCTGAAATGTCAATTACTTGATATTAATGTATTGTTTAGAGAGCTGCTGTGTAAAAGCAGTCGCAGCATGCTGTTGTACTGAGTATGAGCATGGCTGTGGCTCGGCCATAGGCATTAATCACTTATTCAGTACAGCAGCACTCTTGCAATATTGCTTAAGCATTAATTCCATGAAGCTCTACTTTATTCACCAGTGATTCACCATCATATTTTACTGCAGGTTTTTGGTCTTTTCCTTGTATGAAGTTCCCTTTTTTGCAGGCCGATGGTGTTTGTGGTCAGAAAGTTCCCAAGACACTAAAATGTGGTGTATTTTAGTGGTTGTTCTCAGGAAGGCCTTGTTCCAAGTAAGTTGTAGCTTAAGTGTCCAATACTTTTAAAACTTTTTAAAATAACATTCTCCTGATATTTCACTCCATTTCCTATGATTCCCAGTGCAACCACGTCACATGACCTGTCACGTGGTCCATGTTCCTGTATACAGGACTTCTGATTAGGCACACCTGTTCACAATCACACACACACTATAAGTACGTTGTGAAGTCTCGCGCTTGGGGTGCGTGCTGGTCACGTGACGGTTCCACGGTTGCGTGTGGTTTGCCAAGTCTTTTTAATTAAACCCGTCATTTGCCTTTCACATTAACGGGGTTTTATAGTGATGGTACGGAGAACGGCGTCCCCCTAATCTCTGAAGCATCCAGGCTTAGTGCAAAGTTGCAGGAACGTTAGAAGAACGTTCTCTAAACCACAATGCGTTGCATGTCCCTAAAGAAAACTTTCTTGGGAAAACAAACTAAAAAAAAGAGCTGTACTCCTCAGGATGTCCAGATTACTCCTACACAAGTGGTTTAGACACATGTACAAGTGTACACGTGCAACTGCTTTCTTTTTTTGCGGTGACAAAATTTGTTTATTTGCACGTTTACTGATTTTTTATTATTATTATTATTATTATTATTATTATTATTATTATTATTATATCCGAGGGGTGGACGTTTCAACAAATAAATCTTAAATAATATCAGCTGTCTATTAAACGTGCTCTTGGCAGTGTTTGCTTTTGAGAGTGTAATACACCACGTCGCCACGAGGTGGCAGCATTGTATTATTTTTCTCCACTCGTCATCTTATTAGTCACTAGAGGGCGCTGTTGATCCGAAGTTGCCTGTTAATGTGCGATGAGCTTTAGTAACCTGCTTAATGGTGATATTGATAGCAAGTTTCTGACATTTTGGTAGATAAAAACCATTTTAATATTTACTAGCTTTAAGATTTATACTTAAAAAAAATTGAAACCTTGAAAGAACCATTAAAGGTTCTGTACATCTGTAGAGCTTTAGAGCAGAGAGTTTCCCTATCTGAAAGTGTTAGAACCACTTTTTATGAAGCCAAGAACCCACAATTATCGAGTGAAACCTTGAAGGATCTTTTTTTATTATTTATTTATTTTTATTTGTAAGGTGTGTAATAGATAGGGACTATGTGCAAAAAGTAAATAGTGTTTTTATTAGGATTGAGGTCGGAGTTGGTCATTTGTGCGTACAGCTGAATTAAAGATTATTTGGATGATTTTTATTTGTTTATTTATCTTAAAAGCCTCCCTAAAGTGTACTATTGGAGCAGTTAATAAAACAAGCTGCCCCGGTGGTTGGAGGCAAAGTGACCCAAAACAGAGCACATTAAAGAAGAATCGTTCTTTTATAAAACATTTCGGAAAATAACTGGTGGTTAATAAATGCTTTTATTTAGTCAGGCTGATTATTCTCAGCCTGACTAAATAAGACCAAAATTTTGCTGTGATATTATTCTGAAATACACATGATGATCAGTCCATAGCCTAATGTTTATTTTTTCATATTTACAAAATATTGCATCAAATGTGTGCCTGAAGGATAAAGAATCATTCAAAGATCATATAATTCCTTTTTTGAAATTTTATTCATTTTTCTTGCACGGAACAATAATTTCATAGAAAGAAAAAAAAAAACGCCATTGGCATATTGCAGCTGGCGCATACAGTGATCTGAGACAAATTATGGATAGAGAACAGCACTTAATGAATTTATTAACTTACACTAAACACTGAAATGCATCGCGCCATGTTACAAAAGCAATTCTTCATATGAGACTATTCAGAATAGAATAGAATAGAATAGAATAGAATAGAATAGAATAGAATAGAATAGAATAGAATAGAAAAAAGAAAAACACTCGAGACGACGTTCAAAAGAAATCTTTTCTGCTAACTGGATAAAAAAGCCGGGATTCTCTCTCTCTCTCTCTCTTTCTCTCCCTTTTAAACTAAGTATAAAATACAAGCTTTAACAACAAAGATGAACATTATAGTCTATCAGAGATCAGCACTAACAGCGGGTTTGTTTAAGAGGTAAATGAACTCTATGGCAGGATGCTTACTTCACTATAATCAGGCGAAAAAAGCAGGAAGCACAAAGTGAACGCTTATAATGAATATTCATGGAGCATATGCCTTTAGAAAACTAATGGATGAAGCCTACATTGCAGCGTAAATAAAATGTGAAGGCTGTAACTCCCACACATGTAGTGGAAGTTATCATTTCATTCTGATGCAGCTGATAAACCATGCAGCTGAATTTCATTTCTCATGAAGCGCATAGCACGACAATGACAACGCATATGATATGCAATGAACTTGATTTTTAACAAATAAAACAACAGGAATATAATACCGGCCCAAAGTGTTTCAGATATATAAGCCACAGATATTTTAGGCTACATATCACCTACTGCTCCATTTCAATCACAGGTTTTTCAGTTCATTTCTTCTGAGACTGGTATTAGCAGTTAATCAGTTCATCAGTGTGTTGCGTCTGCTCGAGCTAAGGAGGCATACTGATGGAAATAATTACAGCCGCTTTAGAAAAGATTAACGCGGCGTTCTGATTTCCTGCATTATAACACATTAGAGAAAAAAAGGGCTTGGAGGAATGAATTAGTAAACGGGCACGTGACCTAAATACATGAAGCGCGTGCATAAACACGTGCAGGTATTTTGGCGTGCAATACAAGGAGCCTAATTACATCCACTCCATAATCTAAACTGTATCTGATTTTTTTTTATTGTTGTTGCTGTTGTTGATTTTTTTTTTTTTTTAATTTCTCAGTGACCTTTTGCAATTAAAATGTACCACACTGTACTCTGATAGCTGCTCTGCTGTGGAGACTACACACACCGCTTTAAACAGATATTTTGCACATCCTCTCACATAGTCAGATTTACTACTCCGGAAAAGACTGAATGGAGAATGGGTTTGCAGAAATGTCCATTATTTCAAATCTAGCTCACTCTTACGTCTAAAAAAACCAAGACGAAGAAGAATTCGATTTTTTTTTTATTTGATTTTTATTTTTGTCTCCACTTCATGTCCCAATCTGAAGAGATATTTAGGTAATGAGTATTGTAGTCTTTATGTTGTCTAACTCTTTGTGTGAGATTGAAAAACCAGGAACATTTTTCACGCTTATTAATAGATATCAGCCATGTAAATGAACCTGTTAACAAAAAGCCCATGTGCATGGCTGTATGGGAATAATAGGTGTGTTCTGCAGGAGAGGACAGCTAACTAAGTCGGGTAAAAAGTGTGTACTAAGCTGGAACTAAAAACTGTTACAGTATATTCAATCCCGCTAATAGCCTAAAGTATTTGTACTTTACACTAACAACAACAACAGCAACAGCAATAATAATAATAATAATAATAATAATAATAATAATAATAGTATGAACAAATAAAAATGTTTAGATATATTACCCCATTTCCCCACTAAGCCGTTTAATTTCTCTTAAATGGATGAAACACGGCGCATGTTGTACATGAAGAAACCGCTAGGTGTCGCCAAGCATCACAAAACTGCTTTCCACTGACCCAGATTTAATTTTCCTTAATTTGAAATAAAGCTATGACGTGTTCAAATTAAAAACTGACACCTTTAGTTGCTGACCAGTTCTGCGATAACTGCATGATATATTTACTTTTAAAAGGCTATTGCTGGTCAGACATTTGACCTGATATCCACAGAGCCGCTGTGCACACCAACGCACAGGCATCTCATCAGCTATAGCGCTTTAATATAATAAGGTCACCTGCAAAGAAATAATATCATGACGTATAATATTATTGAATAATATAATAATACATGACACCCGTTACGTTTGTGATATGCAACAATTTTTTTTTAAACATAGCCTGAACACACACACACACACACACACACACACACACGCACGCACACAAAGCTTACCTGTATCTATATGCAAATATTTAGCGCATGCATTTTGCAACCTGAATAAAGTGTCAAAATAATATAGGCATACTGAGCTATATTTCTGCCATTCACTTATTGATTTCTAAGTCGGGGAAATGTCCTACACGATTTTTTAAACGAAATTACAGTGCACAAGAAAAGACCAAACTAATCCACTAAAACTGTCAAAAATTATTTTTTGTTTTTTATCCATTCTGTTTGTCATAACTATACCGGATACCTGTATGATCTTTCATACAGATTCCTACAAATTATTCCGACTAAAAAGAAAATATAGCCTAGAATTAAAATATAAAAAAATCATTTAAAAACCCTCCCGATTGAAATGCGACCCTGGATGATAAGATGGCTTCATTATTTAACAGTAGTTGTGCATTTTCCTGTGATATCGTGCACTAGGAAATAGTGAAGACAGCTAAGAAAATAGTGAATAAGACTTTTAAAGGTGGGAGATGCACGAGCATCAAGAATTCCCAAGCAAACATATAAACCTACTAATTTAGAAATAACATGAAATGTACATGAAATAAATGGTTGAATGCATCAGGACAGATATCTGCAGAGCCGGGTTTAAGTACACTGACGCTCGCAGTAGTCTAACTGCTTAGGTTTCTCATTATAGTTCAGTCTCTTTTAATTCTTTTGCGGCTGAAAGGTAAGTCAGTGTGTGTGTGTGTGTGTGTGTGTGTGTGTGTGTGTGTGTAGGCCTGTGTGCGGGTGTCTAATAACAGTCCACGTCCCAAACATAAACTACATGCAGTTATTAAATTGAATCAATTGCTTAGAATGAAATGTATCTCTATACGTAGCATATTATGAAAAAAATAATAAATCGCTGAATCTCTCCTCCTCGTTTTGTTTTGAAAGTTTTTGGGTTTTTTTTTTCTTTTCGCTTTTTTAGGTGGGACAAGCGCCTTCCTATTCTAATTGCATTGTAAATATGCATCACCATGATAATGGAGTCGCGCGCATGCAGGCGTAGCCCCGCCGCTCACGTGCGCTTCACAACTTCGGGCCCTCTCACTGCGTGTAGATGGAGGACGGGGTCAGAGGATAAACTAGCTTACAAAGTAAAGTTCAGTTTCTCTCGGTAACAAACAAGGAGACGCAACTGGGCTTGTCCCGAAAATATGCATGAGCCTAGCAACACGCGTGCATATAGGACAGCACGTGTCTCGAGCCGCCTGGGATGAAAATCTTTACGTGTGCCCGCCTGGCCACTTCTATTGGGTGCCACCTCAGCTGAGCAGCTCGGAGCAAAGGTGCACAAGCTGAAGAGCGCTTACACACCAAAAAAAAAAAAGTTCCGGAGATGCGTGTTGCCTCGAGTGTCAGCGTGCAAAAGGTAGATTATTAATGGGCGGCGGACACTAAGCGTTGGTTTTAAGGGTAAGTGTGACGCAAAAATGATGTGTCTGTTCATATGAAGTTAAATGCCATAGTTAAGGGCTGAACCTGCAACCGATGACTGATTACTGATTTCTTGTTATCAGAGGCTAGGAAACAGAATCATTATCCATCCTGTGCGGTGGAGCTCTGAATACCGGAGTCGTCTATGCGTCTATGAGACAGTGTATTTGCATACGATGTGTAATGATGCAGTTAGAGCAGTCTAATACAGCCAGGGTGTGCAGACAGTCTGTTTCACACAGACTCCTAATAGGATTGATATGTTGTTTAAAAAAAAAATATATATATATATATTTACAATTTCAAGCAGTTACTTCAATGAGTCTTGCGTATATAGGCCTCGTATACAGAGTATAACTCACGTGTGGTGTTACATGAGCATGCAAAATGATGCAAATTGTCACTAAACGCGTATTGTTCTTTTGTTCGGCCGTCTTTGTTAGTGCACTGTATTTGAATAGTGTAATTCTAAGGAATTTTATAATATATGTTGCAAATCCGAGACTTTATGAAATCGCAATTTCTAAGGTACAGCTCTTAGCTGTGAAAATAGAATATAAAGGAAAACAAAGAAAAATGAACATTCAGAACCAACCGCTCGCCTAAAATGCTGCTGTTCAAAATAAAAGGAAATAAAGAAAATAACAGCCACAGCCCACCGGGAATGCAAAAGAGATGCAAATATACCTTTTACATATGCATCAATATTTAAAATAACACACACGCTGGAAGCGTCTGCAGCGATGAACCGAGCGGTGTGTCAGTGCGCGCGGGCGCCAGTCTCCGCTCCTTCAGCGCGCGCTCCGGATCCCACCATGCAGATGCTCGCCATATTCAAAACAATAAACAAACAACACACAATTCGCGTCTATTCTCTTCAATTGGAAAACGAGCCTCTTCGGAGCCGACGAGGGTAAAATTACTCCGAGCGCAGATAGAAAGGCGATGTAAGGGGATTTGCATATTTGATGCGCTAATTTCCTTGATGTATTTAAATATGGCTGCGCGTAGCACAGCGGCTTGTCTACGTCACTGGACGTGACCTCGTTGTTAAATCTAAACGCGAATCCGCTTGCAATCATGGAGAATTAGAAAGAGGGACAGAATTACGTGCTGTAACGTCATTACCAATTTTCTAATACAAAAATAGCTTATTTAAAAAAAAAACTTGAACATGAACATGATATTCAATAAGCTTGCACTTGTGAGGAAAAAAAGTACAGATAACACAATGATGATAATAATGATGATGATGATAATAATAATAATAATAATAATAATAATAATAATAATAATAATAATAATAGGTTATTAGAAGGTTATGTGGTACACACTCTGCACTTTTATTGAAAAGAATGTTCACTGATTAGTGCTCAGGCCTCGCGCGTGCTCTCTTTCATGAATAAATGAGTGAACAGTATGTTCTTGGTGTCTTATGACTAAACTTAGACTTCAGGCTTTTTTTAAGCTATGCTTTCTCTAGACAGTGTTTTTTTTTTTTCTCCCTGCTCTAATAATGTCCTCGCTGTGTTTAAAGACGGCGAGCAGCGCGTTCCGTCAGTCCGCTCGTGTGGGGCAGAAAAAAAAAAAGCTCGAGGCAAATTCATTAGCGCAGTCAGTGCGTAACCTGCTCTGGGAAACTGGGGGGCTACAGTCCACGCCAATAAGGGGAACAATGGCTCCTCAGTTCAAGTCCAACAAAAGACCTGGCCAACTTGTTTGAATTTCCGAGCACGTCCTTTCTTTCTCTCACAGAGAGGGAGAGGTTCTGCCCCCCACCCCCCCACCCACCCACACACACCTCCCCAATCTTCCCCCACCCTAACACTAAAAAAAAAAAACATGCCATGCCAACCCTTCTCCGCTCAACAGTGCACTTTTTTCCCATTTAGTGCTGTAGACAAATAGGTTATGGGAAACTTCTCGACCCCTCCTCTCTGTCTCCCCCCATCTCGCGCTGGCTCTCAGTCTCTCACACACTCTCGCGCTGTCTCTAGCGCGCGTGGACTACCGGAGCAGGGAAGCACGCGTAATGAGCTAAGTATTAGCGGCAATTTTGAACCACACGCGCACAGAGTGGACTCATTAGTGAGACGGCGTTTTGCGCACCGGGAACGGATACTGCATGTTCGGAAAGACGCTTGGACAGAAAGTGAGTACGCTCCTTCCCTACAGACCGACATGAGCACTAATTTCCTTGTAAAGTTTCTCAGGCGCACTTTTCCTACAGCTGTGTCGCGCCAGTGACGTTGAACTTTGGAGTGTTACCACAAAAGTAGCATTAATGTGAGTTTTATCTGTAAAAGGACATGCCCGTGGTTATAGCTGAAGTTCTCTGCATGACAATGGTGAATCATCACATTACCTAGCAAAAGGTGGACTAGGATTGGTTGTCCAAGGCAAAATTTTAGTTCTTAGATATTACTGACATTTTTAGGTCCTGCTACTATGATGTGTCCAGTGTTACATCTAACTCAGCCATGGTGGTCAAAATAGTCACTGGCCAGCTATCTGATGTTGCACACAGTATTTCTGATCTTGCCTTGCTGCATTCGGGTGTTCCGTTCTCAGGTGGGTCAGACATTTTGATGTCTTTTTGCTGCTCATGCACAGTGCTTTATTCGAAATCCATACAATATCATAACCCTTACTGACAAAAAATCACATGATCTAAGATATGTTTGTTTATTAAAATTGGTCATTTGTAATTAGGTAGGAGTTGTACTCTGAAATGTGTTGTAAGTATTGTGTTTGTCTGAGAAGTCAGATATCAGATGTGTGAAAAAACCAAGGCAAGTGAGGCAAGCTCATAGTTTTCTTATGAAATATCAGTGGCTTTCAGTAGATGGAGACTGAATACACTGAGTGTATCAGGTGCAAGGCCTACATTACTGGTTCAGAATAATTAGGATAGAAGCCACAGTTTTAAAGTCATTTAGTCTGCTAATTCAGTCACGCATCAAGGAAAGGATCTGATGTTGTCGGATCGACCGAGAGTGGAAAATCAATAAGAGGTTTATGTAGCTTGTTTTATTTATTGCACTGTCTGGAGACTGTAATTAATTCAGAGAACCACAACAGAGAATAATCCTGATTTATCTGAGGACAATTTCACAGACAGCCGAAAAAGGTCCTCTACTATGGTTATATTGGTACAAATCAAGGTTCAGTATTGTAGGTATACAGTGAAAGGAAAAAAGAAGCGAACACATGCATTAAACAAGTGATAAAGAAAACTTTATTGTTTTCCCACGCTTACTAGGTGGCTCCCTCTTGAGCACCACCCCCCTATACCCCACCACCACCACCACAATCGTGCACACACACTCACACACACTCAGTCATTTTTGCCTATTGCTATATTTGTGTATTGCTATATGTGTGGTGTTTTTTTCACTCCCTTGTGTATTCCTAAACCTAACACTAACCTCAGTATCAAAAAGACAAGATTTTGACTGGCTTTTTAAGTTTCTACAATTAATACTACATTTTCTCCCCTTTATTTCATGAGGACAAGCCATAATTTTCACACATTCCCCCATTCTCACACATAGTTACAGTGGGGAAATATATATATATATATATATATATATATATATATAGTAGTCTATTCATTATTCCTTGCATCCTGCAAAGCAAAGTAAATACGTTTTTTTTATCGGTCTGCCATCACATGGAATGAAAGTCTGTCACCCAAGCTGTGATAACAGAATGAAGCATGCTTTGAAGAGGATTATTTGTATTGTTAGAATCCAAATAGCTTGTCACACATGGAAAATGGCAGTCTCTGCTTTGGGAATCTATCTGAAAATGGAGATGGTAAGAGTAAAAGGTTACAGACTGCCTTACAGTAACAGAATATAAAGGCATCTCACAGTCACACAGTCTCACATATAAAGGCGACTCACAGTCTCTGTAGCCTACAGCCAGGCCAGGCTCAGAACAACACTGACCATGCATGGCTTCACTGCATACCTCCATTTTCTTATACTGTATGTGCTCAAAAATCTCCATCTTCAGGGAGAGAGGCGTCGTTTTCGGTCTCTATCCCCCCCCCCCCCCGCGATGTCACATCTCTTCCACAGCGCGGCTAAACCAGCGCGTGCCGACGGCGCACGCAAATAGCAAACTCCGCGTTTCTAATGACATCATCATTACCTTAACACTCCCGCTGGTCCGAGACCTTTGACCTTGTGTGGTTGGTCCAGATTTTGCTAGTGCATGGCCGTCCCCTCCCCTTAAGTTCCCCCCCTTTAGTCCCTGAGATGGCCCTATTGCCTTTCCTCAGACCGTTGGTGGCAGCGGCGAGACGGCACAGCGGAATTTCTCCTCCACTCGCTTTATTATGGCAGCTAGTTTTTTTTTTTTTTTTTGGCGATTAATGCGTTTCCGCACACGGAGCCCGTCACCCCTCGTCAAAATGATGCAAAAAAAAAAAAAAAAGGAAACGCACGAGCTCTATATTTTGTGGCGACACCAACGCGGTGTTATTCATATGTTCACTCTTCCTCCGGAATCGGATTTCTCCTTTTGTAAAGTGGCCGCCGGTTCCGCGGGATACTGATCACCGCCTGCGCAGTCTAATAGGAGCAGAGGAGGCTTTTGTAAAATTGCAATGCAAATGAGGGCCTGTGCAAGGATGGCTGCACCTTCCTCACCGCTCGCTCTCTCCAACTCTAATATTGGTTTATGTCACGAGTCCGGGGGATTACGGCATAGCCCAGGCTATCATTTGTGCTTTCTTTCTTTTTTTTAACTTCTGAGGAAAGCGTTATTGTTGTTATTTTTAGCTGCACTTTGCGGGCATAGTTGTGGACACCACGGGACGACTTGATTAATTAAGGAGTTGCTTTGACAACTTAACTATGTGGATGTGCACCATCGAAGAGCACGAGGCTTCTGGACGGATTACTGTCACGGAACTGAACAGGAAGCGGGTTGTTATCTTTGGTTATCTAGCTGTATGAGTGTGTTGGCCGTCATAAAGCTAGATAACCGAAAGTAAAAACTGCCTCCATGCTCATCGACCTCTGTGGATGCTGCAAGACTTGATGGCTTTAGGAAAGTGTGTGATTCATGTGATGTGATGTGATGTGATGTGATGTGATGCAAACATTCAAAAGTTTTGCACTGAGAAATGAGAGAGAGGGTGGAGGGGATCTTCTGTGGGGATGAGGATATTTTTAAATCTCTCTCTCTCTCTCTCTCTCTCTCTCTTTCTCTCTCTCTCTATCTCCCACACACACACACGTAAGAAAATTGTTTTTAAAAAAACGCCCACCTTTTTTTTTTTTTTTTTTTTTGCTTTATTGAATTTAGTTGATGCAGGGGTGAAGATTTCCTTCTTTACACACATTGCACGAACTTCTGTAAGTGACAATACTTCTATTTTATTTTATTTTTTTTACTTTTTTTTTGTTGCAGAAGTCACGTGCACGCCTCGCTTTGCACGATTTTATTTTTATTTTTAATTTTTTTAATTTCTGCTTTGTCGCCTTTGGCCAGGAAACGGCGCTGGCATCCCAAACAGAAATAATTAGGACATATACAGAGCTGACAAAAAAAAAATGAAAAGGGGTTGGCACATGGGATAGCGTTAGGAGTTGGGTGGGGGTGTGGGGGTGGTGTTGGGGGGTCGCTCCTCCTTAATTGATTCCGTTAAAACGGAGCACAGGAGATGTGAACGAGCGGACGCTCCCATTCCCACGCTCGGGGGCAAGCGGCGGTGCCACAGGCCGAAACGAATATGACACACAGAGCCGGCGGGGTTTGGTGGGCTTTAGAACGGGGGGCGGGGGGGGCGAAGAAAAGGGGGAGGAGGGGAGGGGGGCAACAAGGGTCATGAAAAGACGTCAAGTGCACCCGACTCATCTGCATCACTTTAGAAAGTGGCGGTCCCCATGCAGCGCGCGCACGCGGGCCCCCGGCCAGACGAGCTGCAGCACTAACGGCTCTGAGCGCGCGCTGCGCTTCTGCACGCCACAGTGCGGGCCTCTGTATCAGCATGCTGAAGAGAAACTTCTGTCTCCTTTATAAAACTATTATATTGTTCACTTTAGAGTAAAGCGTCTACGCAGCCTGCAGAATAAAGGGGCTACAGGAGCGCTGAAAAGATGACATCACATCCTTTGTGCTCGCATTGTATTTGAACTTGAGAACTGGCAGATTTTCTTTCAGTCGGTCTGACGCCCATATTGCTTATATTATCATCACAACATGGCGCTTAAATGCAGTCTGGTTCACGGGGACAAACCGTGAGATCAGGTTAAATTATAAAGTGATAGGTCTACGCTAAATAAATAGATCTAAGGGTATTTAAAAAAAAAAATTACCATCTTGTAACTGGCAAAACTATAATAATAATAATAATAATAATAATAATAATAATAATAATAATAATAGTGCTTTTTATTTTGTATTATTATTATTATTATTATTATTATTATTATTATTATTATTATTGGTGCTGTCAGTTAGGTGCCATAAAAAATGAACTAATTCATCAACTCAGTCCCAGTGTCACTGTGTGTGTGTGTGTGTGTGTGTGTGTGACTACCAGAGAAAAAAAGCCTGAGAGCATGAACTATTCAGGTGCAGAGTCTAACTGAGACTCAATGCAGAGTGAAACGGCTGCCTTGCCCTTTGAATGAGTCCTTGTTGTCAAGACTTGACATATCAATGTTGTGTTAAGCATTTGAAGCAAGTTAAATAGGCTAGACTAAACAAAATAACTCACTCTTTTGTACTTTTAATTGTGAGGATCCATGCTCTTAGCGTGGCCTGTTCCTCTCATTACTGCGGTGAAATCAGTGTGTAACAGCTCAGTCATTTTTTTACCTAGTCCATTCTATTTTACTCGTCAGACCTTTAACAGTGGGTAAAATATTTAGGACAAATTTGTAGTCATAATAGTCAAGTCTTGTTGTTTATGCATGCATATTTGTTTGCGCTAATCGATTTAGATTATTTGTATATATTTTCTTCTCAAGCCTTTAGTGGCTGGCCCTTCATTTCACCTATTCTAAGCGAGTCTTGTAGGCACAGAGGTTGGAAAGTCATTCGGATCTATTCTAAATGTCACCGCTACGATTTAATGCAGGGAGGTACCGCAGAAAGGTGGTGAGTGGACTGGAATCTCTGCAAATTATATTTTGAAGGAGTCTTTCATTATGGCAGTGCCACATACTTTGAGTGATAGAAATGGGTCACATTTTTCAAGGATATCAGTATTCCAGCAAGCCAGTATATGCTCTGTGTAGAATAGCTGCTGCAGTGATATGCTCCTTAGAAAAATGCATGCTGGGATTTCTCTTAAGGTTTATGTCCTTCAATAGTTGACATATAATATTATTTCATTAAGGAGAAATGAGATAAAAATTAAAAGAGATTACTGCCCTTTCATCCTCTGCTGGACATTTGATGTGTACATATGGCCATGTTATGTATGCGGTTTACAGAGATCACTTCAGCGCATAACTGCAAGTGTAATGAATGTTCGTGTGCTAGGCTACCCTGTATGAAAGATTTTCTTGATTGTGTGTGTGTTTGTGTGTGAGTGTGCGTCTCTGTGTGTGTCTTGGGCACATTTACAGTGAACATGGAAAAAAATCCTGCCTTTTTGATTGGCTGAATAGTATAACCATGGTGACCGAGGCAGCTTATAAGTATTCATTGGGTGAGCAATCTTCATATTTTGGACTACTCCACTTCCCTCAAATGCCAAGGCCTCCTGTCTGGCTGTTCTGCTGCCCTTGATAGTAGGAAGTCTCAGATCCACATCCATTTATATTTTTAAAATGACTTTACCATGGACCTTCTTGATGCCAATATACTGTAATGGCAAATTTGAACTTTACATTTATATGATATTGGATGTTAAATGCATTATTTCTCCTACAACCTTATATACACTTATATACGGTTTATGTACTGCTATGGTTATTTGATTGTGTCTAGATGTTTTAGGTTAGAGATGACTTGTTATAAGAAATTTCTTAATAACATTAAGATAATAAGATAAGGCAATATGGTAATAATTATATATATTGGCATGAAAGGTGACGGTCTTTCCGGTGCCTTTCCTTGAACATTATGTCTTCATTGACTCTAGCTTCTGGATCAATCACGATGTGCTTTTATTAATTTTTAATCTATTTATTTTAATCAAGGTTTTTTTTTGAGGTTTGTACAATAATTAGTGTACAAAAAACAGAATACACTTAATAGGATCAGACAGGTGTATATATATATATATATATATATATATATATATATATATATATATATATAATCTCACATATAAATAATTACAGCAGATGGTCTCATACAATAATAGATTTTTATTATTAGTCTATAGTAGCTCATTATGGGGAGAGACTGAAGATAGATTGCCTAGGTGATTGTTTAAGGCTGTAAGTGGAGGATTTAAATGAGCAGAATGCTGCCAGGAGCTGTGCATAGTCCCGCCCCTTTATGCGCTGGTCCTTGTCACATGTACCTTGCTTTTCACGTTGGTTGGTGTCGCTCTGGCAACCGGAGGTGAGCTCAGAGGGTGCATGTGAAAGAGCGTCAGTGTGTGCGTATGTGTGTATGCATTTGCATATGTATCCGAGGCATTTGGTATAAATGAATATGTGCAAAATTAGGGGTGTAGGTGTGTGTGAGTTTTGTGCACATGCATATATCCAGACACCTTTCATCTTCCTGCTACTCCGTTTCCCGTGGGTCAAATCTCTGTTCATAACACTTTAATGCTCCACCCTTATAAATATGATGTGATGTCCTGTCACATCACAAGCATGTTGTGAAATTAGTCTCATACAAACTATGTGGGTTTCTGAGATTCTGTATATGAGCTGAAAACAGGGATTGTAGTCCTATATTCATTTTTATTGCATAAAGAATAAGCAGAAATAATATCCATGTCTTGCCAGTGCAGCTCAGTAGTGCAATAACCTAATCTGCTTTCTCAGATATCTGGTAGCTGAGCTTTTGTCAGCGTTCTTTTTAGTGTTCGTATTAATTACATTCCTTGGAAGTACCACAGAAATGATCTAAAAGAGAGAGAGAGAGAGAGAGAACTCTTTGGTAAGAGGTTTAAATCAGCTCTAACACTTATAGCAGACTGAGTAGGTGAGTAAAGCTTGTAAAAGCCTTGATGAATGATTTAGCTCATTTTAAGTGCTACATTGTACCATTCTAAAGATCTGTCATGCCTTACACTAACTTGGTTGTCCTGAGCTAATTATTAATATATATTTTTTCTTCTGCTGTATAATCATAAACAATTCATAATTTCCCTGTAATACAAAAACCTGACTCAATACAGGAGCGAGGCTGCGTGCATCTATTAGTGATGATTTAATAGTGTTCAACTGGAAATGACTGGCTGAGTGTCCATTTGAATTCTGCTATGCTCTGCTGAATTTAGATTATGCAAATGGACCGCGTGCTATAAATAAATTGCTATAATTGCACTGAAAATCCTGTCAGATGCAAAAGTCTAAATAATACATTTCACGCCGCTGAATTATTCACTTATATTAATTACCCATAACCGCCAGCACAACATAGAGTTGTTCTTATAATATAATATAATATAATATAATATAATATAATATAATATAATATAATATAATATAATATAATATAATATAATAATCTATTTCTTTGTTGAAAAATGGAGTTAAAATTATTAAATGAAATGATTTTTCTCTAAATGAGGAAGAATTTGTCAGAAATGTCCTCTAGTAGAAACTAAATTATGTGGGTGACACAAATACTAATTCACAGTTCCCAGAACCTGATTTCACCAAAGTCCTAATTATCTGGGCTAAACTTAGATGAGGCAGAATTAACAAGAGGAGATCTAAACCCTGAGACTGCCATCAAATCTGCGATAAATTGGCTTTATGCTGTTTGTAAGTGGTCGCTGTTGTTTCTAAATGTACGCACCCTCCAATTAAATAATTTAAATGCTGCACCTGTCACAGGCACTGGCTACGTCATGCAGTGAACCGCGCTTACATTAGAATCTCGACTTTATGCAAATTTGATGAGCACCACCTCATGCATATATGCGGCAGTCCCTGGAGCTGCCTGTTTAATATCCTTATTAGAAGGAGGGGGGATTAAAAATTGATGGCAGAGGTTGGGTAGGCAGATCGTACCATTCGATCTGCCAACGAAGTGGTAGTGCAGGGTCTGAAGCTGCTTCTGTGCAACAGTGCTTCCTTCTTTCAAGGTGCCACCATCTTAAAGGGCTTAGCAGTGGCGAGCACGCGGAAGAGGGTAGGGACCTAAAATGTCCGCTGGCACAGGCTCGCGCATCCTCCTTGCTAACGTGCTCACATCAATTACAAAATTATCCAGTATCACTGAAGCCGTGCATGCTGAGCGACTCATTTGCATGCATCGACTCACCCTCCCCCCGTTACTATCAGTTTTATATGCGAATGGCTCATGGCAAGCAGCGGCGCGTCTTATCCATGCACAACACGCGCCCTTTGCACAAATGCAGGGTGGAACCCAATGCATGTTATCACAGACTGTATTCATCTATAGCACCTCATGATCGCTAGAAATTCCAAATGAATATATATTTGCTACGTGGCCTGTGGCTAGAACCTTGGTAAACCATTATATTGATATTTCAATCCGCACAGCTCTAATCTAACTTTGGATAAAAAAGAAGGCATGCCCATATCGCTGACTGATGCCAATTACTGTCAGATAATGCTCAGCTCATTTTAACACTGATTGGAAGAGACTGAAATTGTCTTAACGGTCTAGGTTTCTCAGTCACATTCGAGTCATGGTGTCATTGCGGTTCTTCCTTGCCAAATTTCTGTTTGCTGTTCCGGCAGGCCCAATCCACTCCAGCGTCTTAATTATTTCGAAGGTGGCTGCTTAAAACAGGGCAGCGCCGCAGCGCCATTTGCATTTCGCTTTCATCTCTGTAAGCCCTCATGGCACAGTCGAGGCAAGTGTGCGGGAAATGAGTCCTAATGCTTGGCTCCATGCGCCCACACCCAACTCGTACACAGGCATGAATTGGCACGCACACACACACACACACACACACAGGGGCTCGTATTGAATTGCAGGCATATATGCAGGCATACAACAAAAGGGATATGCATGCACTGAGAGCATTTCCATGCTGAGTTAGGTGACAAAAAGGTAGGCGCATATCTTCTGTGCATGGTGATGTAAAGCCCAGGGTCGGACCCTATTGTAGCTCGGTCAGGTAATTGCCAGGGATGAATAGAAGCGTGGAAGTGCAGACAAAGTATTGGGTTCATTTTCTACTTCTCTTTCTAAAATGTATGCCATGTGGTTTTACTAGCAGCACCCGCACCTGCAATCACATGGTAATGGGCTTCTTTGGAGGTCTGTGAATTTGGCATTGAAGGAATTGTCAGAGAAGAACAAGGTCTTACATGGGAAAGTGGCAGTGAGGCATAGCTACATTTACTGAACAGCTCTGATACAGTGTAATTTGCCTTTGAACAAACCTGGACTTTTGATCACATAGTGATCAGTAATGATACTATGTATAGCACAGGCTACCATCAGTCAAAATCCTCAGTGTTTGTGACACCTCTGTATGCCCCATTATTTTCAGATCTCCAGTTTTGGGTGTGCATGCATGTAAATATCCCTCCGCCTACATCTTGTGGTCTCACCTCTAGGAAGTCTGGATCGTGTTGATTAGTGTGAAAATGTGCTCCTGGGGTGTTCTGTGAAACTCCCTCCCCCTCATTCACTCACACGCACCTGATGTGTGGAACCCCCCCAGACTGCTGAGATGAGATGAGTGTAATTAAATTCCTGCATGTGTTAGGCCAGGCCTGACAGCAGCTAATAAACGGAGATGAGGGAGTCTCCTGTACACTGAAATAAGACAGCAGGGCATGGAGGGCAGCCAAAGGGGAGCCGGGCAGACACTCAGACTGCAACACGACATTATTTTCACACCACCAGAACAGCATGTACGTTGGAGCTTGATAGATTTTGTGGTAAATATTTTTATAAAGTCGTTACTTATAGGATTGTAAAATCAATGATCTATGCAACGTTTCTTTTATTGTCACACCACAAAACATTTCCTCTTGCATGGATTTGTGGCTGCTCAACCCTGCATTTGGTTGTCTCTATAAAATAGTCAATATGTGTATTTTTTTTTTTTTTTGCTTGAATTTGGCCATGATGCATGCACTGCATGGTTTTTCCTGTGCTTTGTTTGCTGGGAAGAACCCTCATTTTTCACCCAGCAGACAAGATGCAGGCTGTCAGTGGGGGAATCATACCTGGTTCCATGCTAGACCAGTCGCCCCTCGTTCAGCCCAGTAGCTGCTGATTGTCAGTGTGGGGTGCTGGCAGAGAAATGCAATAACTCTAGACACCTAGGCTGTGGAACTGTAGAGGGGGATGGGTGAACTCGCAGCCTGCCAACACTGTGTGAAAAAAAACAAAAAAAAAACAAGCCTGCTTTTGGCCGAAAAACACATCCTGCAGGCTAGACAAACACACGGACCTGCTTTGCTACTTCCTACCACTTCCTTATGCTCTTCCTTATCAGTCTGGAGGTAACTGTCATGGCTTTCATGGCTGTGGCTCCGCATCGTCTAATTATAAGCATAGACAGGAAATATGTCATGAGAGAGGAAGTGCATCATAGTGGTTGTGAGTAATTTGAGGACTGTTTCTAGGAATATAGTAGGAAGCTGGCAGTGTTTGACGTTAATGAGGAAAAAAGAGCAATTTATTCAGTGGTAAATAATTATCCATTTACTTTGGAAAAAGATAGAGACTTGAAAAATGAACTAGCCCACTCATCTCATTTATTGTGTGTTTTGGCGGAATGAAATATTTCACACTGTTGTTTTTGTATGAATGAACCATTTTCAATAAAGTGAATTGTTTTTTCACATCAACTTGACCATGTGGACTGTTATTTTACAATATATACTATTTCATCAGAGTCCAGTATTTGTGAGAAATGATTTTAATGTAACAAATGAATACTTTGTGCTTCAACGATCCATGGGCTGGGTTGTCTGGAGCCTTATTAAGGTGCTATTAAGCAGTAATTAACATGCAATTAAGACATATAATCCCTTAAATTGTGATTATTCAAATGAACAAATCTCTACAAATGATACATTCCTCAGTGTTTTTATGTGTACAAGCAACTTTGTCTCAGGATCTATGTTATTCTCTATTGACCAGAGAACCGGCACATAGCCTAGCATGGTAACTTAATAAGACGTGACAGCTGTCATTCCTCCTTTGACATCTTTGACATGAGAAAGACACCATCACTTGGACAAAGCCTGCACTGTTTTTGAGCTTGTTACAGAATAAAATACTGCTGTAAGGGTTCCCTGGCAAGCAAAATAGTTTAAACACTGCAGGGTCAATACAAAGTATTCTAGCTTAAATTGCACTGATGTAAACAGAGCTGCAAAATATGGATCAATATAGCATATTATAATTACAATGCTACACAATGCGGGTTTGATTTGACTTGCAATGTATTAAAACAAACCTTATCTAATTAAATATTTACACAAATTCCACTGAACGCTGGTGAGGTAGTTAAATTTTGTTCGATTTCATACATAAGGAAAAGTACAAATTTGAAGACGCCCCTAACCATAACCTTAACCTTTGTATTTCATACCAGGTAAGATGATTTCATACATCTTCTCACGTATGAAAGAATACAAAATTGGCAAGTGTGAGATCATATTAATTAAAACAAACTGGTGAACTTGTGATGTGTTGGCAATAATTTGACCACAGTCCTTTTTTTCCGAATCATGCCAATGCCACAATTGCCTGTCGCCACAGCCACCCGTGGAGAGAGCAGAATTAGCCACACACTCAGGGTGGGAGGGGTGGCATAGGGGTGGAGAGAGATAAAAATATATAAATAAGTTAAATGTAAATTAAAATGCATCTCTGATATCGCTATTGCAAAGGCCAATATTGTGATCTAAACTGAAAATGACAACAACGGCACCAATGGTAGCAAGAAGAAAGTAAAAACAGAATTTAATGACAGAAATCCTAGCATGTAAATTTTTAAATAATTGAAGTAAGCACAGCCCTGCCCACTTGATTTCTTCTGGCTCACAAGATCAAGGCTCGTGAATTCACAGGTCAGAGGTCACCTAGATAAATCAAAGTCAAGGTAACCACTTACAGAAGCAAATGCAAGTCAAACTGAAGTGTGTTCAATCTGACCATTGCTTTAGCTGAAAAAGTAAAAAAGTGTAGTTATCAGATGTCTCCTGTACTGCCATACTGAGGCATCAAAAATTATAAATGCTACACCGAAACCATAAATGTTGGCACCTCTTTATTTGTGCAGACCCAGTTCTGTCTGTCTGTCACTATCCAAATCATTGTAAATAGTCTTAAATATATAATAGTCTTTTTTTTTTACACAAGTAGGTAATTAATATTGTGGCTCCTTCTTTCATATAAGTACTTTTATTTTCCAGAAATTTCTCACATCAGTGTGTTATCTGCTAAATCGTGCATTCATCTGCCTGAATATCCACTTATTTATAACAGCAATAGAAGAACTTGGATTTATATTGCTAATTTTTTACACTGCAAATTCATGATCTTAGTATTATAAGTTTCTATCTGGGTGAAGAGCGTTTTGAGCTGAAGTTTATGTGGTTAACTCAAATGCCAAATAGAGCATCATCATACTGGAGTCACTATATGTTTCGGATTAGCTTTACCTAAGAGATGCATACCAAAGAAAATATGACGGAAAGTGTATTAAGGGGTTAGGACAGCACAGAGTGTATATATCTGTGTATTTGGGTTTCGTATGTTGGTTCCACAGCAGTAGTTCTCTGGAAAACAACTGACAAAAGAGACATTTAGTAGTGTTATCTAAAAGACCATACCTGACAGCACATTTAAAATTGAAATCGTTATTTCAGTTTCAGAGCTTCATACTGGGACATGTATACAATTCAGACTGTGGGGTGAATCATGAAATGTTTTACCTTTCTTATTTTTCCCTTCATCATTTGTGAAAACTATAAGCATCATCCAGGCAGAAATTTTAGCCTGTAGCTTTAAAATGCTAAATATTTATGAATCTTATTATCTGGTATTCTGCAGGAGCTGGGAAATATGACCATAACTGCCCACTGGAAGAGAGTGAGGTGAAATGGAGCTGTCTGGTTTATCCTGCAATAAAATCCAGCATAAGGTGAGCTCAGAAAAAAATATGAAACGAGAAAACAGACTAACAACTTTGTCTGTGGTGAGAAGTGCTTGGCAGGTGGACTCATAACATTTGTTTGTCCATGCTTTTATGGAGGTTCCCGGTTTCCTCTTTTCAAGTGTGTTTGCATGTCTGTGCATATGCACTATGTGCCTGCAGCTAAAAATGAAAACAGTATGGTCCGTTTTATCATTGCTCGGTGGTCAGAGGTATTAGCATATTGCTCCAGAACATTCGGTTAACACAGTAAATATTATGCACAGCCAGTCTGGTGCTTTATAAGAAGAGAACTACAGCACCCCTAAGGGCTTTTACTCTTCCTTTACATGAATGCACTACATACAAATGAAATTGAGTGACAGAAATCTCTAATGTTCAAAAAGACCATTTGGTTCAAAATCAAATAACTGTTCTAGTATGAAACATCTTTGTGGTATTCTTATTTGTGAAAAAATGGAATAACTGAATGTGTTAATTTAGCATGAAATTGTGGGTGTGTTCATCATGCTATCTCTCTTGAAATAGAATATCAATTTAATTAAAAAAAAACACATTATGCCTAATAATGAAAGCTTTTTTTTCCTACAGAATCTTCTGTCAGTTCAAAAGACTTGTATAGATTGAATGTCTGTAATGCTCATACAGAATATAATATACAAAACTATAAACGGTCGCAAGTGTAATCAGTGAAACCTTACACTTGTCTTTAAGGAGCTTACAGTTAAGCTGGAAAAAACTCGTCCCTGTAGGCAAACAATATTTGATGTTAATTACTGTTGCTGCCAGTTAGATATGTGCTTTTAAAGCCAATTAAAAACAGGATGTAGAGTCCAGTCAGGCTTTGAAAACTACACATCCTCCTGCCTGCAATCTGGAGGCTCAGTAATGATTTTTGATCAACGGTCAGGTCTTGTTCAAATAGACAATATAAAACATAACACTGTCCTTACGAGTGATTGGTAAACTAGAAAGTATTTGCAAACAGCAGTTTCTCATAATTACTAGTCAGTGTAAGAGTTATGCATTTATGTATTTGTCCATGATCTTTTATATATTACCAGTCCGTGAATTGGTTAATTAATTGAATTTGCTGTTCACACTAATAAGTTCAAATCTGTCCTGTTTGGAAACTGACGCATCCTGCTTCCTGATTCGGTTTCTCTAATGTTAGCATGCATGCTATTACCGTGCTGCTCCAATCATTCAGTTTTATGTGTAACACACAGCTCTTCCCTGCATATGCATCACTAGGATGCGATTAGCATTAGCTCAGATGAGCTAATGAAGTTCAACTGCATGATTACAATTAACCATAGATGCAGAAATGAGCTCATGCAGACAACATGCAGTGTTTACTGTGTACTCCAGCTCTGTTTGGTTCAACAAACATTCACAATTAGTTATTAAATATATAGTACCTTACAATTTTAATGGGATGAATATACCAATATGTAAAGTGTATCTGTTTGTCAGGTCACATTGTTCAGAAATTATCCCAATTTTATCGATAACATTCTGTAAATAATTTCGCCTGGCATTAGTCCTGCCCTGAGCTGTCTTACACACCCCATGACATTCACACATAGCACATTTCCCCTCCTTCCCTGTTTCTAGAACCTTCTTCAAAAAGAAACGTATTGCGCTAATCAGCTTTTGATCCTTATTCATGTTCCACTTCTTCCTCCTTCCGGAAAAAAAGTGATCTAGTTGAGATCTATAATTAAAGATGATAGAGCAACATTGCATTCATTAAATATCCAAGTAGTGAAAGGGATGTAACAGTGCTGTGCTGCGTGAGTTTAACCCACATCATTATTTTATGCCGAGAACAAAGGCTAAGCGCATAGCAAAAAAAGAAAAGATGCAAATGTATGCAAATCGCTGGCAGCAAGAGGAAGGAGTGGATAAGACAGGCTAGAGAAGACGCACAGCAAAAAAAAAAGGGGGGGTGTTTACCTTCACCTTCAAGGCAGCATTTTACGAGGCGATTGCGTTTTTAAATATTTCTCCACGATTTCACCGGAGATAATGTTTAAAGGCTCTAAGGGGTCATGTTAATTTCACCTGCTTTGCATCAGGCCCTCCGATTTGTTATTACATGAGCCGTTTTATACGAACAACCCCACGGTTATCTGAAATGGTCTCTTCTAAGACAATGCAAAGCCATGAAAATCTCACTTTGCCTCATTTCAGGTCACCACTTTCTCCATTTTCTCTTTTTGTGTTTTTAGTCATCCGTTTAATTTTAGTTTGCAGTAATGGTTAATGTGAATAAGATAAAAATTTTAATGATAATCCTTAAAATTGTGTATGGTGCAAGTGTGGGTTTGATTCACTTGGGAATTTTATAAATGAATTAAACCATAATCTATTTCTGTATTTCTATTCTGAGGTCAGTGCTTCAATTTGATGAGAAATCTTTAGATGAATGATTTTTTTTACAATCCACAAAAAGCTCCATAGATCAACAAGAGGCTTCATAGATCTTACAAACCCCTCCCAACAATATGAAAATGATGTCACTTGATAACGATAAAGGTTTGACTAATAGGTTAATAGGTTACTTTTGAAGAAATATTATCAGTTGTCCCTTAGGGAACGATTAACAATTGCGTTGATGCTATTCATGTGTTTTTGTGCAACTTCTATATTCACGAAAATCAGTGAGTTGTATGCAGCAGCATATGAAAACCGATTAAAATAATGCCCTTCTGCAGACAATGCTACATTTGTGATTTGTGTGACACACACACACACGTCTGGGCCTCTCCTCAGACCTCAGACACAATATAGTGCGAGAGGGGGCTGGGGGGTGATAGCGTAGACAGACACTTACAATAATGCATAATGATGTTAACATTCCTGCATGTCTAATAGAGCAGCATCCAACAACAGACCATGTGTGTGTGTTGTGTATGGGGACAGGGGGTTTAGAAAGTGAGAAGGGGTGCGAAGAGGTAAAGTGATAAATTAATTCATGCATCTAAGCCATGGCTGTGTTTGAATGTGGTCATTCGCACCCTGATCGCACACACAGTGTCTCAATCCCAGAAAGAAAAGACAGAGACAATACAAAGACGCTTCTCTCTTCACCATGCGCATGCATATATGAAATAAATCGCACCTGCCAGACAGCAGTGGCGCTTTCCCTCACGCGTGCCGCCTCTATCGTTCTAATTGGGAGCTTAGAGCGAGGTGAGATTGTCCCTTCCCCGTTCCTATCATTTTGTTAACCTCACATCAAGCGGAACCCCCTGCCAATGGGACCAGACGAATTGGATATGAAAATAGAAGTGAAACGTTTGTCAAGGGAAAGCAGACGACAGGCCGAGGGAGAAAGAGAAGAGAAAGAGGACAGGGTAAAGAGATAGACAGACAGAGCGACAGACGTCGTCTCCAGAGGAGAAGGCGGGCAGCGAAAAACAGAAAAAGCTCATTTTCCGTGGCCACCCTTGCGTCGTCTGCATTGCAGATCCTCCAAAGCCTGGCAAACGTGGCACCGGAGCTCAGGAGTAGCTTTATATGCTTTATACTATCTGTGCCTTGGCTGATCTTTCTTTTTTTTTTTCTTTACCGCCCCATATTTTTTTTCCGTCTTCTGGTCTCCATAAAATGTCAAATTAATTTCCTGGGTGGTATGAGCTACACCTTGCCATGCGCCTTGTGTGTGTGTGAGGTTTGTGTGTAAGCGTACACGTGTGTATGTGCTCGTGTGTGTGTGTGTGTGTGTGTGTGTGGTAGAGGGTGGGGGAAGGGGGAAGGAATGGAAGTAGATAGAGGTGAAGGTAGGAGCTTGGAGAGCATGCCAGTGAGTATGCATGGATGTTAGTATACGTATATGTGCATACTTGTGGGTGTGAAAGGGAAGAGTATATTCATATGACCTAAGTGACAGTGTGCAGAGGGTTTTATTGATATGTTTAGTGTATGCGTGTGTGTATTGGCTATTTCTGCCACAGAAGCACCAGATCACTTTAACATTATGTCCAAATATTTGTATTTCTGGACACCAAACAGTTAACAGTATGAGTGTGTGAATGTGTGTTAATGCATGTCTTATAGTTTATAGTTTACATACAAGTGCAAGTGCTGGCATTTTCCTCAATTTGACCCATAACTGCTTATGTTCTGCACATTTTCGCCCTTCCCTCCTATTAATATGCATGCATCATAAAGTCTATTCTAAGGATTGGAATTGGTTTCAAATATATTAATTAACAAATGCATTAAAGCCATTCTCCTCACAGCTGGAGCTTAAAATAAATACTCTTTTCTTGTACTAACAGTAGTACAATTTACTTCAAAGCTTTGAATGATTGGTATTTTTATTCAATTTGCCAGGTGTGTGTGTGTGTGTATGTGTGTGTGTGTATGAATTTCTGCTTGTGTCCTGACCTTTTTTTATTTGTTCTTTTTTTTCTTTGTTCCAATAACTCATTTTTGAGACACTCTTACTGTCTAAAATGGGATTTTGATTTCCATATTGAAGGGCTGTGAGATGCCAAACCATTTCCAAGCACAAAAAATAAATGTAGCTTGCAAAACACCATTTAACATCGAAAGCTTTTTTTGAAAAGTCAAAAACTGTTTTCCTGAGAGACGTCTCTCCTTGTTCTGCTCAACTCTGGTGTTGTGTTCTCATATCTCATATGCCTATCATTGTAGTGTGTGCTTGTGTGTGTGTTTGTGAGATTCAGAAAGGATGTGAATATGTAGTAAAAGGTTGTGTGTGTGTGTTTGTGTGTGTGTGTGTGTGTGTGTGGGTGAGGTGATAGTATACACAAACATATTCTCATGGACCTGTAAAGTATTATAATAAGGAGGAAAGGGATAATGTATTTGTCACTCTTGCTTATGCTGATCTGTGCTTCTGCCCTACAAATGTCACATCCCATAAGCCCAAAAAATTACACCAGCCCCACCTAATTAAGCATATTCATGAAGCTGCTTTGCATACTGCCACTAGCCGATTGGGCAGCGCCAGGGAGAGACGTGACTGTGCGGGGAGTGGAAAATTCACACATGCAAATCCGCACCGCTACGGACTTCTTTGTAATGTGATGTGGAAATGTATGTGAAAGCAATGCTGCTATTCTAGAATTACTCACAGCTGGATCTGCATCATATGCTAATAAATCAGCCAATTCTATCTTTTCATATACAGACAGGTGACAAATTAAAGGAAAAAAAAAACAACATAAAGTGTCTTAGAAAGGTGTTGAGTTAGAACAGCTTACGTGTATAATAATAATAATAATAATAATAATAATAATAATAATATTAAAATTATTAAAATAATATAAAAATTAAGCATTTTTTTCAGTTTGGTTTATCATTCTGTGTGTGTGTGTGTGTGTGTGTGTGTGTGTGTGTGTGTGTGGAGAATGGCAGGTGTGCAAATCAGAGTAGGCGAGTCTCGCATGCACGATAAGGATGCAGACTAAAAGGGGTCAAAAAACAAGAGATGGTGAGAGCGAGAAAACAGAGAAGACAGAGGAGAGTAGTTTGGCTTGTAAAAGGGAGGAAGGGACAGAAAGAGAAGTCGGCATTTTGCCATGAGAGCGCTCCTTCCTCTCGTGGCCCTGAATGCCTGTTTTTGTGTTGCGTGCACAGAGCAGCCTCAATCAGGAGCCCTCCAATTAATTAACATCCGGATCGGAGGGACGCCACGGCTTGGGTAAACAGCAACTGTTCTCTGCCTGGGGTTCCAAAACAAGGGGGCAACAATAGTGCTATTGTCCTGCCACCACTCATTAGGGGGGTGGGGGGGGGGGGGGGCAGTGTGGAGGGGGTGGACCTTGGTTTGGGTGTATTTATGCGTGGGAGTGTGTGTGAGAGAGCTAGAGAGAGACTCAGAGGCAGGCCACTCTCCCATGATCCCATTACCATAGACGGACTCTCCTGCATCCTTCATGCCAGCTGCAGAGAGAGAGACACACAGAGAGAGAGAGAGAGAGAGAGAGAGAGAGCAAGTCTGTCATAGCATCTTCACATCAAATCTATCTACAAGAGGGAGAGAGGGTGGGGTTGAGAGAGAAAGAAAGCTTTGTAGCTCGTTATCATAGATGAAGTGAGAAAACACAGTAGAATAGGCTACATCCTTTTTAGAAGGCTTTTTTTGGTTAACGTTTCTCTCTTTTTGTGAGTGACCATATGCTATTCTTTATCCTGCATGAATGCTGTAGGCAAAGAAATCTCAAATTTCTTGCAGCAAATGACAATTTCTTAATTATGTGCCGTTTTAAACAGAGATTTGGTTGTATTGGTTATAGTGTGTATATTTAACCAAAAAGAAGGGAAGCACCATGAACAAATATGAGAGTGCACAAAGAGAAAGCCTTCTGTAGCAGCACTCAGATCTCTCCCTGGCCTGTCAACTCGTTTCAAATCTGCAGCCCCGTCTGTGAAACTCACTGTCTGCTCTTTATCCGTGGATATGTTAAATCATATATGACATTTTAGGAGGCCATTTTGTTAATGGCTAACGCACAGGAATGCACTCGGAAACCTTGGAAACACTCCGAAGTGAGGCCTTAGAGGTTGAAAAGCCCCCCCTCCCCCCCAAACGCCCACTATCGCAACTGAAAATAGCTCTTGCTTGCTTTGACGAAATGAAAGCCGCCGACGTATAGAGCCTGTGAGTGACAATGACAATTGCATATGAAATTGTTACCCCCTATCCCCTTTGGAGATTTTTACACGCTGTTAGTGGCGGCTTCTCTGTTCTTCGGATGCTTTTCTGTACTTGGGAAATTGGCTTGATAATGGCTACAGTCTGTACCCAAAATGGCAGGAGTGCACCCCCCCCCCTTCCTTCTGAAACAGCGTCTGATGACTTCTGTCTGGAATTTCTCTAATTGTGCTCCGTCAGGACGACGTGTGTTACGAACTGTGGTTATGTTAAAACTGGCGTGTGTCCTGTGTGTTCATGCGTAAGACTCCTTGAGCAGTGGAATGGCACTGATTTGTAATTAAGTAGTAATTACATGGTTATTATACATTACATGGTGTAGTGGCATGCATATTATATATAAAGACTGAAAATAATATTTATTATTTAAATAAACTGAAAAGACTGAAACTGCATTCTCACATTTTGGATTTCATGAAAGGTTCTGATTGGGTGATGTTAGATTCACACGTTTCTGCCTCTGCTTTGCTCACGACCTTGTCCTCCCTAGTTCATCGTTCTGCTCACAGACTCACAAACACCGAGGTATAATTTCACTTGGTCACTGCGTGTGCCTCTGAAACGTCACATGCCTGGTGTGAGTCACATTTATTTCAAACAGCAAGCATGCCGGTTACACAGAAGCACCCTTATTTCTGCAAAAAATGTTTAGTTTTAAGAGCGGTAGCTCACCCTCACTGTCATATATCAAGCAAGTCTCTTGAGTCTTCATGTTTTGTGTCGAGCCATGGGATTCGCCCATGCACCAGCCCCCTCCCCATTCACCTCTGCGCATATTCCAATCCATTGTTGCGTTTAAAAGAGATGCAGAGGTACATTATCGGTTCCCTTATTAAATTCTAATAAGGGACGTGTATGCCACGGCACTCAGCCAATTTCCAAATCCGTGCCAGGGGTTGGACAGGTGCCTCATTTGCACGGAGAGTAAGCGCCCGTTCATTCGTCCAGCCTCTTCCGTTAATGGCATATCACTGTGGTGACGAAACGTTATGCACAAGCAAGTAATTAATGTCGACCTGATGACACTTGCATTGGTGGCTGGCAGAACGAGCGTCACTCCACTCTCCTGAGAAAGCATTAGCTGGCTGACATGCAAGAAAATGCGCGCGCCTTGAATCCGCTCTGTGTGAAGCAGAACAAAGGGATGGACAAAGAGGGAAAGAGAGGAAATGAGAATGTAAGATGATGCAGGTATAGGCATGGAAGAAGAATGAGGAGAAATAGCTTCTGATGTGATCCCAGCCATCATATGAGGCAGAAGGTGCTGAAAGGCTAAATTGGCACTCTAATAGAGACGGTTTCTATCCCAGCTTGTGCAATGTAGGAGGAGAAGCGCATATGCATGTTTCTGTATGTCTGCGTTTTGATGGCAGGTCGCTTTAACATTCACCCAGTTGAAAGTTGGAAATCTTCAATATTTAATACAGCGGGAAAGAGTGTGTGGAGGAGGAGGGCTGGTGCTCTAATGATTATTTGTGACAGAAGGCTATGTGTGTTGGATCACTCAGCTGAATGTAGGGCAGTGTGAGGAATCCTTGCTTCCTTTCTACTGGTGCAGCTGACACTCGACGGAGGGAATACCATAGATTCTGCAGCTGATCTGAAAATGCAGTTAATATTATATAAACTCAATCAGCTAGAGCACATGAATTGTAGGAATGCGAACAAGTGAGGGTGATGCAGTTGGATTTCTTTTGATGCTATATGTGTTCAAATGCTAATCCCACTCCTAACCCTAACCTTAACCTTCATCACTTTTGTCAATTTTCAACTGTGAGACGTGCAAGGAAATGCAAGAATATACAAAATGAGAAAATAATGACATTTATCTTGTTTGGAGTAACAAATAGAAGTTAACATAAATTAGCACATATTGGGGAAAAAGTTACAAAGGCTAAACCTCAGAAGATGAGAAATCACTGATAAGAAATAACGCTGACCCTAGATTTCATTTATTCATTTATTCTATCATTAATAAATGATATAATGTTTACACATAAAATACATAGCATTAACATTAGAAAAACCAATGTGCTTTCAGAAAATATTCATTCTGTGATAAAATATCAGGAGTATTTATTTGGATTTCATTACAATGATCTAGTATTTTCTACTTAGTGTGAGCATTGTCTCTGAGTGAGAATGGTGTCATGAAAAGAAAAAGGTAATGTAGTTATTTATCAGTAACATACTTTTACTGTCATAGTTTCAGCTCTATTTTCAATTGATATTTATTGTTTGATATTTTTATTATAGGAGTGATAATCATTGTTTTAGTATCCAGTATACAGATGGTTAACTAAATAATGCATTGTAAATATGTAATGGCAAATTCCCATATCATTCTGAATACCTTAGTTGTTTTACTGCATTGATCAAATAGCAAGCTTCATAATTAATAAGGAAAGAAAGTTAAGATTGACATTAGCTTAAATGTTAATGAAATACACCTGTAATGAATAATGTTAAAGATAAGTTCACAAAAAATGAGAAAAATGAGAAACAATCATGTTAGAACATTGGTTTATGCAGGTATTGAGTATTTGGCTTATTTGGTTTATTGTTTTAAAAAATATATTAAACAATACAAGTGTTACTGTGTTAATGTCATTTGTGGTGTTTGTGTTACCTAATGCTTTAAATAATGCCAGTTAAAGCAATCTTAATGTGAAGCATTAGCAGATATTACACTACTTATTTATTTGTCAGATCTAAGACATAGTATGTACCAAGTACGAACAGCTAAATTCATGCAAAAACTCACAAAATAAGTGCCTTTGGTTGTCTAAAAATGGTATGTATGGTTCCCTCTTGGAGTTACAAAGTTAGGTAAAAAATAAAGGTAGTAACAAAGGGCTCAAAATTATCCCTGAGCCTTAGCTTTAGTTAATGCCAGTGGGGTGTATTCCGAGTTGGCAACTTAAGTTCAAAAGATACATCAATATTTGCAAAGGGAATGTTGATATTCAGAGTCGGCTTATGCTGGTGCATTGAGACCTTTTTTCAGTACCATCTACTCCACCACCTTTAACCATAAGCCTTTAAGCCTAAAAAAATCAGGGGATAGAAAATGTGGACTGAAGAAGCAAATCAAGTTTTTTCCTTTGCTGTGAACTGCAATGTGATGTAACATGAAAGTAAGATCCAATTTAAAAATGAAAAATAAAAAAGACTAATGCAAGGATATATGAGAAGAAGGCAAGCATTCTAATAAACATCTAGTCTAGTATAGTGCCTATAAATTGCTGCATGAATATCTTATAAAATAGCACTTGATCCAGCACATGCTATTTTTTGCACAATGAATTTAAAGTACAGCAGCAAAAAGCATGAAGCTTAGACAGGGCTTAAAAATACTGAATCTACTATTGTTTTATTTTTTTGTATTATGTGCCGAAAGTTAATTGCATACAAATGTGGCCACGTAATGTGTGTTGGGGATGTAGGCTATTTTATCATGCTTATCATTTGCTAATTAAAAAAATAATGCCAATGATATTGTTAATTTAATGTGCTCTCCAGACATGCCTAACCAAGCACTCATGTGCAACAATTACAGCTCACTTTAAGTGTAGTTAATAATTTTATCCATATAAAATTTCATTCATATGAAACCAAACCAGATCCAGTCATCAGGTTTCATTTACAGCATGTTGTCAGTGTCTGAGCACTGACAGAAAAATCTCATTTTCCCTTTCCTCTTTCTGGTCATGAAGAGAATTTTGGAGCAAAGATCAGTGGTGTGGCATTAGCAGTTGTAGCTACGCTACACCTGAATATGCTTAGCCTGCTCTGAGAGAGATCAGGCTCTGTAGGTGGTTGTGAGAAGAGGACAACTTTGCTTCTTAGGTGCTTTTATTCACTGGATGATTGTATATAGGATTAGAAATAAAGCAGAGACTGAGAGAACATGCAGTCAAACACACACAGAGAGTCTGAATCCATGGGAATGGAGGCTGCTGAGGTTCAAGGTCAAAGCCAGAATAGAGGAGCCTGGGGCTGCATTGTCTGCTGTAGCCCCACACCCACCACACACACACACGCAATACATCCAGCCCTTGACACACACAGTCCCACATATTTCCATACACAAATTGGTATCTCATGGCACAGCACCCTCTGCACCAGATCTTGGAGTGCTTTGTGTATGTGTGTAAGAGGATGGACGGATACCTGATGATGGATGGATAGATGTTACCCTGACTTGTCCATGACCTAACATGCATGTTTGAACATCTATAAACACACTGTGCGTGCTCTCAGTGCACATTAAAATCCATTTTATGTGTACAAACATTTCACGGCCTCATGAAGTCATATAAAAAGGAACAGAAACAATAGCCACAGTCGTGTCAGATCGCTAAACAGGCCAGCTAGCAGTGAGAAATGATCTAAGGCCCAGCTGGTGAAAAGAGAAACCGCGACTAGGCCCGAGGAAAGAGGCAGTGATTAGCTCCTTTGTTGGAGGTCTTTTGAGCTTCATTGGTTTCAAAGAAAAGACGTCTGATGAGTCCATCCAAGCTTGGCTGAAACTTTGTATGGTAGACAAACTAAGTTATGGTGGTCCCCCTTGTGTGAGGCTGTATAGCAGAAAGATACAGAACGCTCGCACATATGGTCAACTGATTTCAGGACCCCACAAAAGCACTTTCTCATGTGCTTGTTATTGTGCACACTTGACAGAGCAAATACTATATAATACACTCATGAATAAGCATGCTTTGTGAACAACTTACTTTTGTTTTACTTACTGGTAATTACTTTGTCTTGTCCGTTGCTTATTATTTACTGTAGCGCCATTTCATACTAAGTTTAGTTTAACATTACAAAGATACACAAATATAGTAATACTGAAACACTGCCTATGAAATGTGTATTTATGATGCAGTATAAATGCATTCATAGAATATTATATAGCATGCATAATACCATATAATGTCTAAAATAGTTGGACAATAAGCAGTTATTATAACATAGATACCATTTATAAAGCATTTTTATAAAGTCAGATAACATAATGAATCATAATATACAGCATGTTCATAAGAATATTATGTACACTAATCCACAGCCTCTGTTATAGTATATGTTATAATACATCATAACACACACCTTTGGTTTTTCTTTGAAACCTTATTCACACTTCAATTTTAAAAAAGTTTTTTTTAAAGTCCCCTTATTTAAAGCCTACTGTGACCTCACATAATTATTTTATATGCTATGTATGTTATAACTCCAGTGCAAATGTATAGATACAGTGGTAACACTATGTATTAAAGTCTTATATATAATAATCTATAACATGGTCATATCATGTTATAATGCATTCATAAGCCATTATACACATTGTTAGAATTCTTCATGAAAATGTATAACACTACATAGCATTATGCATTAAAATTTGTGCTCATAACACATTATATCCGCAAGCCAAACTTTGAGAAGTTTATAATGAGAAGATATAATGGTGATATAATGCGTTATAAGCATTACTTATATTCTTACTTACATTCTTTTAACAATTTCTAAATGTATTATAAACAATGCTACAAACTGTAAAGCCTTTTCAGAAATATTTATAATGATGTGTATAAAGCATTATCACATGTTATGAATATGTAAGTGATTACAAATGTCATTATACACATGGCCTTTACAGAAAGTGTTACTGTTACTGACAACATTAGTACCTGCGTTGTTCTTATGAACAGATATAATAATATCTTATAGAGCATGACCTTAGAAAGATATAACTACTTATAAGCTTATGTCAAGTGTTATAAGGTATTATGTATGCTACATAAGATTATAAATGCATCTATAGTACATATGAACAAAGAATTCAGGAACTCAGCATCAGCATGTGATTCTCTCCACCCAGGCCCCAGTAACTGAGCCAGGCTCCAGAGAATGCGTTCACTTTGCAGCCAGCTCAAGCCACGTCCATTTCCAAACCTGCCATGCATAACAACTTTATTGTGCCCCAAACTGGAGCTGAAAGCAAACAATTGGGCGAGGTATAAGTAGTGGAAGGTGTCTAAGAGATTGCCTGGGAAAAAAGAAAGTCAGCTTTTCTCAAGTAAAAGTACTTCAGATCAGTTAAGACGTCAATGTTAACAGTAATGTGATAATAGTGTATTGATTAATGGGAATGCTTTAAATGGCTGACACAAATGAAACCTGCATAAAAGCAGAATATAGAGTCAGTCTCTAAATGGATTTTAAATGATTTTTTTTTCTCTGACTGTCCAAATCTTAAAAATGTACAATGACTGAAAGTATGTGGGCAAACACTTTCCTCTCAGGCAATGACCCAGTGAGATTTCTTTTGATAAAAGAGAGAAAATCATAAATGTCAAGTTCAGGTTCAGTATGAAGACTGAAAGACTGAGCAACCCACCCAATGAGGAAATACCCCCACCTTCCCCTTCACCCCCAAACCCTTGGCTGTCTAAAGCTAAAATCTTTGAATCTTGGTCAAAGGAGTACATAAATTCCCCCAGGCTAACCTGCTGTGGGCCCTAGCATGTGGACATTTTTAGAGCGATGTCATGGCAGGACACTATCTCAAGGATTTAGATCTGGTGTTAAACCCCCTCTGGGGTTGGTTTAACCATGGGCTAAGCTACACACACTTTCTCACTCTTTCCTTTTCCTATTCCTGATCATTTTTTGTTAATGTCTATTCCTTTGCAAAGCACAATCAAAGAAATGACAGAGAGATTTGTAAGTTGTAATGAGTTCTGAAGGAAAGAACAAACTGTGTGTGTGTGCGTGTGTGTTTGAGTCACTGTGTGAGCTGAGGGGAGTGGTCTGTTCATGGCACAGACTGGAGAGAAGAGCTAGCCCACATCTCTGAGAGCCTCAACAAAAGGCCGTCTCTGTCCATTGTGTACGAGCTGTTTTTCCCACGAGAGGCCCGTCTGGCTGAAAAGGGAGTGTATCGGTTTCCCCTGACATGGATGTTTATTCATCTTGTGGCCAACCGTGCTGCCAGCTCAAAAGGATTCACCTTACGGTTTTTGATGTGTTTGACACACACAAACATAGAGACACACATTTTTTCAGGCTTGGGGGTGTAGGTGAAAATAAAAGACACTGGGATACGGAGTTCTGTGAGTGTGTGCTACGTCCACGATGGAGGTGACAGTATCTAGGCCATGCATATATCTGCTACATTGGATAGAGCATTGCTATTGAGGAATAAACCTAAATAATGAATAATTAGTTGGGTAGTTCCTGAGTAGGTCACAATCCTGGTCTTATAGTTGTATTAAGACCATAGTTCAGAATCTGTTCCAACCATTGCAAGCCATGGGATATCAACTGGTGGACCGTGGTCCAGATAGAGAACCAGCAAAGCATTTCAGCTGACCAAAGTGAGTTCTTGGAAAATACTGTAGCAGAGCTGATAAATGTATGAAAAAAAGTCTGTAGTTCAGCTATTCTAGTTTTGAACCAGCAGCTTCTGTAGCAGATCCTGTTACAGTTTATCCAATGACACGCATTCATGTAAATGTTTTAGCTGAAAGCAGCTCATCGGACCAGAGACTAGCTACAGGGTTAAAGACATTAGCTCAGAAAGGGGAGAGTTTTCACAGACTTTCATGACTTGGTTAAATATTAAAAGGTAACTGCTCTCCAGACCTCCCTGATCCATCCTGATGCCCTACTTCTGGTTGGAGTTCTCACCAATTGGAAATCACTCAATGTTGCTGAGGATGGCCCCATATAGACAGCCTAAAGACCAATAAGATTACTGAGGAAGGTACCACTTAAAAACCATGAAGATGGCTTTGGACTCTGCATTTGATATGAACAGTCTTGCTACGATAGGACTACAATTGCTATGATAACTTTAGGACTGCAATTCCCACGAACAGTTTTGCATTCAAGTCTCCATCAGTGAACAGTTGATAACGTCAACAAAATAGACTTCATGTGAAAACTATAATGAATTTCTTGTTTACACAATTGCACTTTATGACCATGTAGTACACAGTTATAGAAGGGAATTATTTATATTTGCACTATCCGTAGTCACCCAGATGAGGATGGGTTCCCATTTGAGTCTGGTTCCTCTCAAGGTTTCTTCCTCATATCGTCTCAGAGAGTTTTTGCTTGCCACCATTGCCTCTGGCTTGCTCATTAGGAATAAATTTCTGAATGTACAAGTTTAAAATTTATATTCTGAATTTATATATTTCTGTAAAGCTGCCTTGTGACAATGGCCATTATTAAAAGTGTTATACAAATAAAACTGAATTGAACTGTTGTAGCCATTCAGTCATGCTAGTTGCTTATCCAGACCTTTGTAACTGGATCTTTACAAATTTTAGTTGAATACCCCTGGACTAAGCCATTGTGGTAAAGGAACCTGATGTCATGAGCAATTTGTACGAATTCAAACAAGCAAGGACAGAGTGCTTAGATACCAATAAGGTCTTAAGAAAAAGTACAAATTACATTAGCCGTGCTCTAACCTTAACCTCGCTGTGTGAATTATTACAAATTGCAAATATGGGACCATGACGATTAAAGGTGTTTGTGAAATAAAATTTATTTGGGAATGCTCAAATGAAATATATAAAGAATTCCATATAATACTGGAAAACAGTTTTCAAATACATAGTGAAAGTTTTGGTAAGGATAAACAGGTTTAATATTTTCTTTTAATCCCGCTGGATCTGATGACTTCAAATAAATTCTTACAAGGAATCATCCTAAAACCTGTTCTAACAAGACATAGAATATTACAGCTGTTTTGTAATAACAATATTAGTGCGGAAGTCAATCCAAAATTGGTAACATAATCCTACATCCAGATGGTTATATGGCTTAAATGATGTGACAGTTCTCTGACTCTCGGAACAACAATAGTTTAGGAGACAGAAGGGTCAAAACAAACTTAACACAGTGAACCCATCTCAAATCGGAGACTGCCATTATCGTCTAAGATAACTCCACAATCCCCTTCTCTCCTGTCTCTCTTGACCCTGTGTGAGACAATCAACAGAACTTGACGACCTGGCTGCAATGTTGAGACTCATTTTGAAAGAGCTCCATTGTCACCATGTAACAGGATGCCACAGGACTTTTGGAGCTGAAAAGCTTTTTTTTCCACTTTCTCCACCCCCCCTTCCCATTTCCCAGTACAGCATCAGCTGGGAAGGTCAGCATTCTTTTATTCCTCTCCTGTGTTTAAACATTTCATCCTAGGAATATATTTTGAGGTATTTAACCATATTATTTTTCCTACATTAAAAAAGACAGAGGAAAAGTTGATAATGCTTAGCTTAGTATCAGGGCCTGGGTTTAACCAATAGCTCTTCTTCCACCTAATTTGAAATCCAATGAAATGTGTCCTGCTTGTTAGAATTTTCAGAAAATTTGCATGATATTACGCTGTTTTGAACAGCAAACATTTAGCTAATTTCATGACATGCTAACATCCTCTTTCTTTCTGGGGCTGAAAGCTAACAGTCCACCATTTCCATGCTAGCCTACTGAAGCTTATCCGCATATTTGTCTTTCTAGTTTCGAGGTTCCACAGCAGGTGTGTCAGGTGGCAGACTTGTCTGAGACAAAATCATGGTTTTTAGTGTGAAAGCAAAGAGGCTGCTGTCTCTTAGCCTGTGTGTGAGCGAACTGTCAGGAATCACATTTTAGCGGCTTGTTCGGGTCACACTGGCAGAGCAGCTTCATGTTCTTTCACTCGTGCCCTGCCTTTCTCTTCCAGCGTTTGTCTTCCTTTTCCTTTCAAATTCTGTCCTCCTTGCACTCATTTTGGCAAACCCGTGTTTGCTTTCCCAAGATGAAATTGTTTGATTGGCAGGTGCAGGAGGTTCATTTCTATTAACATGAACACTTCAGATTTGTAATTAGGTCTGAGTAGTCCGCATGTCATCCAATGCATGAAAAAATATGTCACATACTCAATGTAGCATGTATTTGAAGGGTGGAAATGTTATGGGTGGAGATTTCCTTAAGATCAATTGCCTGCTTATTCATGCTTATTGTATAAGAAGAGAACAAAAATCTCGTCTTTTAAACACATTTTTATAATCGAATGTCAAGAAAGAGCTGTAGCTTGCTAATGTGCTATTTTAGCATTGATGTATGTAAATTAGCTATCCTTTAATGAGTGTATCCATATTGTCTGTTTTCAAGGCACTTACAATTACATTAACCCTCTCCGCTGTGCTTGATTTTTCATTGCGGTGGACGACAGACATGCAAATAGCGGCATCACATTATGCAAGCTCTTTTTGTCTGGTAGGCTCGCGCAGAGATTTCTGTGTAGCCATCTGTGGTCTTTCTCTTTGGAAACGTGAGAAACTGGGCGCATTTGCATGAGAATAATTGACACTTCAACCCTCCAATCATGGAGGATTATTTTTAGTGTATGCGTTCGAGAATGGTGCTTCCATCTTGGATATACAAAAGAGGCAAACAGAGGAGCAGACACAAGCTTAAATATTAACCCTTTATGTTTTGTCCTTTCTCTCTACTGAAGGTACATGATGGTGATGAATGTGATCATGGTATTTTTACTACTGTGACTTGTATAATATATCTTACTGCACTTTTAAGAATTTTCTGTAAAAGGGCTGAATGATGGTAATAAAAATATCTATGCAAGAGTTATTGCCTCTGGTTTGTGTGTGTGTGCGCGCGCGCGTGTGTGTGTGTGTGGCCTACATGGTATATGTAACTGCAAGTGCTGTTTTTTTAGAGAACAGTCTCACTGTTAAATTATTTATAATAGCTAATGAAAAGAATCACTTCTGGATGAACTGTGGTCTGAACTCCACATGTCCCTAGATACACGCACACACACCTACACCCACACACACACGCATGCACGCCTGCATGCACACACATACACACACACACATGATGCACACCCAAATTTTAATCACAGGGCTCATAAAAATACATTAAAAGAAAAGAAAAGGTTAAAAAAGAAACAAAAAAGACAATTGTAGCAATCACGTAGAGAACAGACTATTTAATTGTGTCCAAAATGTTAATTGTGCTTTTATAAAGTGTTGCTAATTTTATAGTAGTCCACCATTAGGTTTTATAGGTAACCCCTCAGCCTTGGTTCTATTGTGAGTAATCTATTAGGAGGAAGGGCCGTTTTCTCCTTCTTTAGATAACCATGAGTTAATTTACACACATATAAAAGATTGGAGCCTCTGGCACAATACAAGGATGTGTGACTACCTGTGTGGGTTTCTGTGTGTGTGTGTGTGTGTGCCCAAACGCGTGGCCTCACCCGTCTTGTAGGGTGGTGGAGTCGAGGTTTATCCAGATCTCCATGGTAACGATCCAGCCTGCCAAGGCGATAGCAAACTATTGGTGCCCAGGGCAGAGCAGGCAAAGAAAAAGAGATAGAGAGAAAGATTTTAGGGGGGTTGCATGCATATCTGCTGTCTCTCCATTGTCCCATGTCCTGATCACATTAAAACTGAAAACCTGTATTGACGATGACGTCTTTTTTCCCCCTGGGAGACTGTGTTTTTCATTCGCATTCACGCACACTGACTATCTTTTCACTTATGGTGTACAATATCAACAATAAAAGCTTACATATTATTATTACAGGTTTGTAGTCAGTGCTCATGTTTACGCCAACTATTCTCCCACTGTCTCATTGGAACGCTAAACTGTTTTTGCTGGTACCTTGGAGTATATCTGAGATAAAGTAATGTGTTTATAACCTAAATTGCCTACCAAATGACATAGGAAGTTGTACCTGATCATACCACAAAATGCAAAGGCATAGGACTGTGGCATTATATATTCTTTACACATTTATGTATATTGTAGTCACATCATTAGAATGAATACATTACCACAATGTGTGGTAGGTGATCCAAACAATGCCAACAATCCCATCTCGTTCCTTTTAAAACCTGAATGTGGCTGCAGTAATATTTTGCTAATAATATACTAATAGATTCCACTTGTAGATTTCACTGCAGTATTGTAGGGGTAGAAACAACGAGCTGGCTGACAGAACTTACAATAAATGTGTTTTCTGTTTCCTTGTGTGCATTTATGGGCATTCTCTTACACGTGTGAGCCTCTAGTACATCTATATCAGCCAATTCCTGCTCTCGATAGCAGTTAGTATTGAATTAGTTTTGTTAGACATTCAATTGATTGCATTAATTAAATGATGGTGTAATGGGTAATTACACACCAACTGTCTGATTCACATTTGGTAGCCAGAGCTGAGCTGTTTGCTCTTATTTGATATAAATAAAATGATTCCTTCAGTTGTATTTAGTTAGTATTTGGATAAGAAGCCTCTTGATATTGAAGTGGTGTGACATTGATAGCGTACATCAAGAAAACCGGGTTGGAAGAAATTATACAGGAAAACACCATTTTAGCATCAGGGTCTCCATAGGCAGATGTACACTAGAATTTGGTCCCAATGGATTTAAAAATATCACGGTGCTGATATTTTGAACGTTATAGTCCCTGTTGAGCTGCTCCAGCCATTTTAGCGTTTATCTCTGACCACAAAAATAGCAACTGGCTAATAATAGGTAAAAACTGCAATATACCAATGTTATATCACTAAAATTACACTGCATGAAAATGGAGCTCCAAGTCTCTTGTTGTTGGCATGTGTGATCATTAATAGCCACATCCATACAAAAGCAGTTACTCTGACACGACTCAGGAGATGATCAGCCACTGGGTCACAGGTCATGACACACACATACACTGACAAACAAACGATCCTTGGAGAGCATATTTTTAAACAGAGTTAAGTGTAAAGGCTAATATCCCCCTTAAAGGGGGGAATGGACTGTGCATTAAATGATTTATAATAGCTGAAACGGTTTCAGTGTACCTCGGCTGTGAGGGGAGATGCAGAATGCATGCCATGCTGCACTTTGCTTATATTTTGTTAGATGTGTGGTGAAAGCATGGGTTTATCTACCCTGGCAAAAGGGATATATGTGGGAGGAAAAGTAGGTCAAGATTAGAAGGTTTGATCTGATTCAACTGGCAATATGGAGCCATCTGCAGTTCTTTCATCTGACATGCTACTGTTTATTCTTATTCCAGGTGAGAAGAGATGGGAGATGGGGTCAAAGAAGAGATGGATTGCTCACTGTGCTGAGAGTAAAGGTTAGTATGAGATATTTTTCATTCATGTTAAATGAAGTAAAGGGTCACACTTTGGGTTACTAGAGAGCCATTAGAGGAATAATTAGTCTCCACAGTCTTTACGTGCTAAAAATTGTATAAAAAATTTAGGAATATGAGTCGTGCCACCAGTGCTAAACATTCTTTTCGTATCTACACTGACTTGTAGATACTTCCTACTATTAGACCAATGGAATCACATTTGCAATCAATATGTATTATTTGTCAAAAATTTCTATGACCTTGGTTGAATATGTGCATAAACATTGCTACTTGTACTGTACGTTACACCTACTCTCACTATCTTTTCACTAATGGTGTATAATATCAGCAATAAAAGCTTACATATTATTATTACAGGTTTGTAGTCAGTGTTCATGTTTACGCAAACTATTTAACCACTGTCTCATTGCCAAGCTAAACTGTCTTTGCTGGTACCTTGGAGTTTTTTTGAGATTAAGTAATGTGTTTATAACCTAAATTGCCTACCAAATGACAAATAAATGCTGCCAATTCATGAGACTTTTGCTTCCTGACCCTAGTGCACAATTACTACTGATAATAGGTCCACTTGATTATTTATGTCATACAGTTCACATTAACATGTTAGTTTATAGAATAATGTATATCATTATATTGCCATACATTGTGCTGAAGTGGGCTATTTATTAGCAGCTATATGAAGAAACTGCCATGCAAGCTAAATGTGGTGGACTACTTAGTTCAATAGAAGCGCTCAGCACCGAGTAGAAGTTTGCAGTTTGATCACTGAGGACGGGGGTGTGCCATCTAACAATAGCTAGTCAGGAAGTTTGGTTTGAGTGTGTGGATCACTTTAAGGTGATGGACAGTATGTGAACACAGGTCACACTTAAATTTGTTACGCGCTTTGTGCTGAGCCAGCACCAGGGAGACAATGATGAAACACTCAATGATGCTGATCTTTGATCAGACTGTGTCAGATTATGTTTTTCTCTCTATCTCCAAAGGAACTGTACAGACTGTAGCTGGCAATTTTAAAGCATCCCATCAGACTGGAGTACTTTTTGTTATTGTGTAATCATTGCTGTAGTTGGGTATGAAAAATTGCTTCTGCAAAATCTGTTGAAACATTAAAGCAGCTAAGATTTGGAACCATGTCAAGAGGCAAAAGTGGAAACCAAAGAACACTACATTTGAGGAAACAGGTCAGATTTAAAAGAATGAACTTTGAGCCTGTTTTTCAGAAAGAAGTATAAAATTTTAAGAGTGTAGAATGTTTTCCTCTCCATGGAGGACTATTATTTTACAAGCCACGAGAAACAGATCACTCGAAAGAATATGTACAAATGAAAAAAAATGAATTTTGAAATGAAATCATAAGAGAAAGTACAAGCATTAACTTCACATTAACCTTCATACAATCAGCGCTTCATACAAATAGAGTCAGGAGTTTTGTTATGAATTTGTGGTTGTACTTAACTTTTTTTGGTAAAAAAATAAGATATATATATATATATTTTAGAAATATGCTAATTACATCCCAGTGAGAGTGGCACGGTTGCATGGTGGCTAAGATGGTTCTGTTGCATTGTGAAGTTATGTGTGGTCGCCTTGTGTTCGTGTGGGTTTCTTCCAGGTTCTCTGGTTTCCTCTCACCTCCCCAAAACATGTAGGTGGATTGGCTATGCTAAATTGCTCCTAGGTGTGGATGAGTGTGTGAAAGTGTGTGTTCATGGTGCTCTATGATGGACTAGCGTTCCATTCAGGATGTATTCCTGTCTCATGTTGAACGTTCCCGGGATAGGCTCCAGATCCACCGCCCCCCTGTCCAGGATAAAGCACTTACTAAAGATGAATGAATGAACTTTTTGTTTAGACCTTATTGAGAGCCAATACTTTATGGCTCAGTGTCTTAAAATCACTGAATTTTCAGAGAGAACCTTATAATTCCAAGGTCTAGAATTCCTGACTAACAGGCCAGTTGTGCATATTCACCAGTTTTACGTTAATTCCTGCTATCAACTTCAGACATACACACAATAGTCAGTTTATTAGCTGTTACATTCACCTTCACTTTAGGCACCTTTAAGCTTTATGGAAGCTTTTATAAATTTGTTACACAGAGATGCCAAGTTTTAAGAGTTATCTCTTAAAACTTGGAACTAATCTCAAGGCATTTGGGTTTAGATCTTATTTTGTTGTTTATTATACAAGTTTCAGCCAGAACTCCACTTCTCTACAGTGTTTAGGACTTTCTGTGACTTCTGTGGCAGCAGCATTGTAGGTAACCAAATTTTAAGCTTTGTGTGGATGTTTGTGAATGTTATTATGTAGATCAGAATACAGGGCCACAAATGATAAATGGTCTGTTTAGACCGAGCCGTTTCAGAAAGCAAAAACACCGCTAGCATCTTGCTAATGCCACGTACGTCTCTGTAGGTTCCCACAGACATCTCTGCTGATCTCGCATATTTTCCTTAGTGCGATGTAGTTATGTGGAAACCTAATACAGTAATACTCTTGTAGAGGACTGTTGAAGGAGGTGGGAGTGAAATTCTATCAATTCTCTTTCTCGCTTATGTGAAAACAGGATGATCGAAATTAACAGAAGGCTAAAACGCAAGACACTCCCAGACCAATGCTGCTCACATAAAAAAGGAAACGTCTTATCAGGTTATAGGGACGGTAAGAAAATCCATGTGAGAAGACTCAGGGCGCAGTGGAACAAAAGTGCAACCTGAAATGGGGAGGACACCTGTCAGCCATTATTGTTCCCTCTTTGTTGACAGTGAATACATGGCATCTTAAGACCTTTGAGATCTTTTTCATTCCTCAAAGCAGTGAAGTTTCTGAATGCATCTCTTATGATTAAGTTCTAGGATTCATGATTTATGTATGCATGCGTTTCACATGTGTGGAAGGTTGAATAGAACATTTTTTGCACAAGTCAAAGTGACATGATATGAGATACAGTATTATATGATTTAATTGCATCTGGAAATTTTTTGTTACATTATAGTAACTGTACAGTACATATATATATATATATATATATATATATATACAGTATATATTTTTTGCAGCAATCTGTTGAATTAGTAGCGACAGTAAACAAAAACAGTAAAAAGATCTTAAATAGAGAAATATATATAGTCTCTGGGGTTCCCAAGTTCAGAGATTTTTTAATGAATGCTATTAGACCTTAGAAATATGATCTTTGAGACATTTGATATATATGGCCCCTGGCTTACAGAACAATGCATTTAGACAGAGTTAGGGAGTAGAAGTGAGGGTTGCAGGAAAAAAATGGCATCAGTATGGTTTCATTGAAAAAGTCATAAAAACAAGACAGATTGTGTGGAAAGTTACTGAGGTTTTATATTTAAAATGAGATATTCTTTGCGCTTCACTTACTACTTCATTGATGAAATTCACTAAAATTGTTCTTGCTAAAAGAACAAATAAATGAAAATCACTTGGGCTTTTGATCTACCTCATACTGGTTCTCTAGCTAGCCATAATGTAGCAGTTAGCAGTGTTGTAGACTTGAGTCACATGACTCAAATCACAAATTTGCTGACTTTCGACTCAACTTGACATAATTAAAGAAGAATTGCAACTTGACTTTGACTTTGACATTAGTGATTTGTGACTTCACTTGAACTCGAGCCCTTTGACATTGAAAGATACATTTTCAAAACCAAAAATGACAAATTATACATTTAATAAAAGTGTGCAGTGAATCTACTTTAATTTTTTCAGTCTTCATTTCCAAGGTCAACGTTCAACCTGTCCGAAAACCATACAACCAGCATGAGACAATAACAAACCTGAAAGACCTCTCATTCCCCAATGATAGGGGCACTTTAATCGCCACACTTACCAAGATAGTAGCCTTCGCCTACAGAGATTGTGTTGTTTGCAACAACAAATGGGCTGCAATATGAAGAACCTGTGGTTCAAGAATATCAGATGCAAAAGCGACAACTTCATATTTCATTCAGCATTTGAAGTTGCACAAAGCAAACCTCAAAGCAAAAGGCAAATTGAACTGACATAGATGGATACCCTTAGTGAAAATAGATTAAACTTCATCTCATGTGCAATTGAACGGAAATATTAAGTATTTATAGTCAAAGTTATGTGTCTTTCAAATACCCATATATTTTCACTGAATTATAAAGTTTGTGTAGAATGTTATGAACACCATTTTAAAAAAAAAAATCCTGCATGATTTGTATAAATGTACTATACTAATTATTACTCTACTTGGTAAAGAGCACATAATGGCTTGTTTAGGACTCAAAACTTAAAGTTAAGGACTTGACTTGAACCTATCAGTCTTGACTTGGGACTTGAATGCCAAGACTTGAGACTTGAGTCATTGCAAAACACTGATGACTTGGTCCTACCTTTGGCAGTTAGCATATGAGACACCCATCAGTTGCAATTAGAGTGAATATGCATTAAATATGTTTAATAGAGGTGTAATACTATCTTCTTAATGGTAATTTTTTTTAACTGGTACAAACATTTAAAGTGATGATGGGACAAATATACATTTTTTTTTTTTTTACAAAAAAACAACTACTTGGAATTTTTTAAATGTACTTATGCTCTGTCTAAAACAGACAATCATTTGCCTGTCATACCTATCATACAACAGCTGCCAACCGAGGAGGTTGAAGGCTAATGTGCTTCCTCTGAGAAAGTCAGCCAACTGCATCTTTTCGAACTGCTATTCAAGGTGCATAACAGGGCAACGTAACATACTCAGAGGAAAGCGCTAACTACCCTCTTCCACATACATCAGCTCATAGATGCTTAAAAAGGTTTCACATACCATTCTAAATGGTTCTATAGTTCGTTCCTCAGGAAGCCTTAAAGGTTATATAAAGAACCATGTAATATCGAGCTCAGAAAAACAATCTTATATTTTAAAGACTCCATGTAGGACCCTAAAGGTTCCATCTAGCACCCTAAAAGCTTTACTGTTTGTCAGTTTGGGGGAAATCCTTAAATGTTCCCTACCAGAAAGGGCTCCATGTAGAACCTTTTTAGGTAGCTAAGAACCTTTAGCTATTCAGGAAGCCTTGAGGAAAGGCTTATTGATGTACATAGGGCTTATTTGTAACTGATATTCTCTCTTCTCATCCTCAGGTGTAGAGCATCCATGGATGACGACTTCAACCCATTTATAGATATGGCCTGGATCTGAGGGCCACATCTTCAGCTTTGTTTAGATGGATGGATTGTCTTCTTTGAGATTTTTCCGGATTATGTGTATACGTTTGCGGAGTGTAAACCATTTACAAGAGCAGCTGGAACTGGAATAAATCCAATGGCATCTGGATTCGCACAAGATACATGACTTGAATGTTGTATACAAGTGAATTCACTATGCAAAGTATGATTTTTACTGCCTTCTCCTTGTACAAATATTTTGGATCAAAAATTACTTGAATATGTTTGCACTATGAAGTTTATTTATACAATAAATTGTTTATTTTTCTAGAAGGACATTTGCAGTGTGTGATTTGTTTTTCTGAATTGTAGATGATGGAATTTATAATATGGTGGATATTAAAATGATCAGTCTTAGGTCGACTGAAATGGTAGACATGGCTCAATCATTATTTCACCAAGAGAGTGCTGCACTTAGAGTTATTGTTACATTCCTATAATTTAGTAGCTACTGTGATTCCTGTTGGTTTGAAATCGTAGTGAGGTAACAGTCACAGCTAAAAGGGTCCATATCATATTTGTTCATACATTCCCATTTTACTTAACGTTGCCTCTCTTTTGGTCACGTCGTTCCATAGCATTGCAGTCATATTTGATTGACTGACCTGTTAGTGGTGTTATGATAATTACCATACATACAGTATATATATGCAATATGACATTTGCTCTACCTTCTAGCCTATGCAATAGGCAAATAAATCATAAGAAATAATGATTTTATAAATAGAATTTACATAAAGAAATAAAGCATGTCTTAGGCTTATTCCGAGACCCACAGTGTGCTGCCGAGATTTGATTGACATGGACATATCACATATGGCAATAGGATTTCAGTCCGTGATGGAATTTTATTGTCTAGCTGCACTTTTTGTTCCCTCCCAAAAATGACACTTTTGACAAATCATAATGAGAATAAGTTAAGCCAAGGAGAAAATCCAAATTCACAATTCAGGAGTAATGTAAGTGTGCCATTTGCACGGAATTGCATCAGGAAGAGGTTCAGACACTCAGAGCCGTGTGTCTTGAGGTAGGACGAGACCAGATCAGACATTCTACCCTCTCCTTCTGTGTCACACAGTGTGTATCACATGGGAGCCTTGCTGTACACCTGAGCACAAAGCCAACCATTGTGTGTGTGGAACTGTGGACCTGACCTCAGAGTCATGTGACCAGGCTCCGGCCAGGTGTTGCCCGAATCTGGAACACTGAACAGCTTCATTCTCATGACTAAAAGGGACAAAGAGATGTAAGCGGCATGATAATGAACCGTGAGTGACTGGAACAAGTGTGTGTGTGTGAGTGTGTGTATGTGTGTGTGAGTGTGTGTGTGTGTGCGCTTCTGTGTGCTTCTGTGTGCCTTTCTTTCTGTACGATTTAATACCCCACCAAAAAACCAGCTTAGTCCACACTAAATGTACTTGACTTTTAATGGAAATAATAACCGTACATTCAAGTTGCTTTGGTCAGATAAATCTTTCTGCAATCCTGTAAATGAAAATAAGGACAACTTCAAAATGACTGGCAGTACCTTAATCACATTAAGCAGCCAGACTGAGGGATGTCTATCGTCAATCTCTGAAGATTGATGTGCCATGTTCAGTTATGAATCACAGATTTAGAGCAGATCTTCCCAGAACTGGTGCTGGTTAGCCACAGCACAATTGGATTGAGCCAAAAGCATGTGAAACCACAAAATGCCAGAGAAGCCTTGTAACGGAGTCACTTAGGACTGATCTGAAATAAACAAGAAACAAAGAGACCAAATCATTTTTTTCCTCAGGTGACACTTGAATTTGCACAAAAAAGAAATAAACCGAAAAAGCTTTTAAGGCCAAAGTAAGTGACCTTGGAAGGCTTGGGAGAGGTATTTAACTTTTAAACTCCATTACCTTTTGCAAGAGTCAGTTCTGGGTTTTTTTTTTCTTTTCTTTTTTTTTTTCCAGGAAAAAGGAAAGCACAGTGCAGTATTTCACTTTTATCTCCAGATTGCAGGTCTTTGTGTTATCTTATTCTTATTGGGAAAGAGGGCAGAAAAGTGAAAGAGGGAGAAAAAAAAGACTTTATGGCAACCTGCACTCCCTGTGGACGCTGAGATACCAAACACCTCCATTCCAAACTTTTCCAACTTTCATGCAAGAGAAATGAAGCCCTGTTGTACTGTAAGAGAATCTGTTTTTTCACTTCAGCTACAGACAAACAGTAGGATGTGTTAGAACAGCCGAGAATATGCCATTGAAGCGGGGACCATTTGTGTGTGTGTATGTGTATGTGTGTATGTGTAGGCAGGCAGCCTACAATAAAGGGAGCTTTTAGAGAAAGAACTGTGTAACATATTCCCAGTGTGTCTGTCTGCTCGTCAGGATTCACAGACATGCCAGGTGATGTCCTCCAAAGTGCAGATCTGCCAATATGATGGGCCCCAGTGACAGTATATACACACACATACATATACACAGCACACTGATTTTCCACAGATGGGTGGCAGTGGCCTCTGAGGTTGTTCTCTCCTTCAGACTGACAGTGATATGTTTCATGGCACAGCTCTAGGAATCATGGCAGAGGTGGATATGACACCCGCTCCTCATGCTCACGCCTGAGTGTGAAGAGGAGCCCAGTACAGTTCCATCTGTTTTTCTAGTCGCCGCTTGTTTTTACTCTTGCCATGGGAGCAATCCGAAGATTCTTAGATTTCATTTGATGCATGTGAGCATTTGCACACCTATATATGTGTGTTTGTGCATCTCATGCCTCTGTGTCTCTTTGTGCTCTGAAGCTTGCTAGATAGTGATTGATTCAGAAGTGTAGATACAGCACAGTGTGGGAGTCTCCAGAGAGGCAGAAAACCATCAAGCTGAAGCACAAGGCCAGTCATCTCGTTCTCTCTCCCCCCTTCATGTTTTAGTGATATGTAACATTGGTGTTTATTGCTGCAAAAACACACTGGGGTCTTGATGTATTTGTCTGTTTATACTGGTCTGTGACATGCCAGCTTTCCTGCCTCATAGGACTGGCTTCTGGTTCACTGAGTTCACTGCACTCTGAGAGACAACATTATGCAGCAAAGAGATCCAAAGACTTTAAATAACACTAAATCAGTGGTTGATTTTTTTTTTTTAATTCAGTGGAAATATTTAAATATAATGATATATATATAATGATATTAAGCAATTAAAATATGCACAGGACACAAACATACGAACCAGTAAGTTAGCCTACTAACTTAGTAGTCTAATTAATGTGACATAAATAGTTTTTATATCCTTGCTGTAGTGTTCATTTTTCTTTATCTAGCACTGAAATTCAAGTTACAGCATTCTGCCCCATGTGTACATACATACATACATACATACATACATACATACATACATATATGTGTACATATCTGAAGAATTCAACAGTGCTGTGGTATATATATACATACATATATATATATATATATATATACATATATATATATATATATATATATATATATATGCCACAGCACTGTTGAATTCTTGAATGTACCCTTGCACACACAAAATTTGTCCAACTATGTCCAGTAAATGGTCAACTAGTACATGTTCAGATATTAATAGTCAAAAATCCAGATTTCAGTTCAAAAGTTTGCATCTTCCATTATGAATTTGATATAAAAAATCCACAAACAACAGAGCTCACCTTCTGCCTTATAACTTTTTCCAACCTTTTCTTTAGCCTCTGAAAAGCTTTTGGATCCTCTCAGTTGTAATATTTGCCCCCATTCTTCCTGACATCTCTGTTATAACTCTACCAGATTGCCTGGTCTGTACTTTTTGATCTATCTGTTATAACTCTTCTTCAGATCAGTTCTGTTGACTGAGAGCAAAACTTTGACTTATTTCTTTTGGCTTTTCGAGCTGTTTTTCTGGTGATTGTTATCTTGTTGCATGGCACACCTGCATTTCATCTTTAACCTTATGGAAATTTTTTTTCATTCAGTTTTTAACCCAGGAACCATGTAAGTAGGTGTGTATTCTATAATGTATATAGTGTAGGTGCTTTACAATGTTGTTGATTAACATTGAGAAATCCTTCATGAGTCAAAAAAAATCAAACATTGCACATTACATTAACATTACATAAGATAAGGTTCAAATGTACCATGAATACTTCCATTAATGGAATTCAGTGTACACCATATCTGACTATATGCATTCTGTCAGTGCTTCATGGTTCAAACTGTTCGTTTCACCTGAAAGAAGAAGGTGGTGAAGTTGGCAAAATGTTGACCCTTGGGAAGATGGGGTTAGTGAGTTTGGAATGGTGGCCTTCATGCAAAGAGATAAAAAGCCACTGAGTATCTCCTCCACCCCTCTATTAGTACTGTCATATCTCATATGCTGAGCGCCTTTTCCCCATCAGGCCTCAGGGCAAAATGGTTTACACAAGTGAAGCGCTTTCTGCCTTTCAATTAATCCATAGCCTAGAATCAGCCACGGCACCATTTTACTGCTTCATACAGAACAAAGTTATTGACAGGCTGAGAAACAGTCTGTCAGTTCATATAATCCCTTTTTGGGAGTGTTTTTGCCTTCAATCACCAAAGCCTGTATAAAACAAAAAAATAATAATAATCATTTGAAAAATTACTGAACCTTTGCAATTTTGGGTCTATAAAAAGATCTTTGTATACTTTTGGTAAATGGCATAAGAAAAGTCATTTTATTTTAAATGGTACAACAGGCTGAGGTTCTCCAAATGGGGCACCATTTTCACAGCAGGACACATAAAAGTCGCCTCACACTTTCCCAGCTCTAATCTAGCCACACACTCCTAACATATGTAGGCAAATTTTCTAATTCTTTTTGAATCCCTCTTGAATTTACTGCATCTGGTATGTGGCCAGTCTGGTTGCATTGTCCAGAAAGCCAGACAGCAGACTACTTCTGTCTCACCACTGGTGAAACTCAGCTGGTGTGGCGACTAAAGAGCTGAAATTAATTGAACAAACACCAGACGCTGAATAGTTAATAGTTAATAGTTAATCATTCATGGTATATCCTCTTACTGCATAGTCTCTGTAAATGTTTATGATTCTTGATTTGTTTGTAAACAAACGAGACAAACAGCTCTGTCTAGGTTCGTATCCTGTCACTCCCACCCACCCTCCATCTATCCCTATAGGCGACAAGGGGTCAAGTTGTCCTATTCAAACCAGTCTTGGGGATCACTGAGTAGAGACAAAAGTGGTTCAGTCTAGCCAGAGTCTCAGCACCCTGGGATCAGACATGAACAGTGGTCCCCAGAGAGCCATCATTCATTTGTTCTCCGGCTTTATCCCTGCTTGACTTGTCTGGCACCGATGATCACCTCCTGAACCCGTCATGGTCTTCAACTTGAACTTCAGACATGAAAACACTGGGCTAGCCAGCTACAGGGTGTCCTAAAAGTCTCCATACATAGAAGAAATTAACACTTTTTAGCAAAATATCTTCCAAAATTTTTCATATATAGTTTTTTTTTTAGATAGCCTTTAAGAATGCCTTTGACAAAAGAAGAACATGTTGAAATCATTCTCATGGCTGGATCGAGAAGCTGTCGCAAGGCTGAGATGGACTTTACCAGGAAACACAGCAAGCACATCACACACGACACAGCTGCCAAACTTATTGACAAATTCAAAAAGACTGGAAGGGTTGTGGACCAACCGAGAAGCAGACATCCACGAACATCCACTGATGAAGTCACAACCACTTTTGGAAACCCTGGAGTTTAAGTTAGATACATTAAAGCATGTCCTTATACAAACCGCTACTTCTCAAGCTCAAATAGTTACATTTTCTAAATATTTTGGCCCAGATTTCTATATCAGAAATTTGGTATAGGAGTGCAATTAAAAACTGACTGTAGTGCTGGTTCTCATTTGTGTAGAGTGAGATATCCTGGATGGATGAGCAGAGGCCCAGACAGTGCTAAAAGACAGTGGAATTATGGATGAGACCATTTTATTCTATGACCCACAAGGGAGTGGTCCCTCGCACTGCTGTTCTAACTCTGAGCCTACTGGGGTCCTTAGCATGGCTAACTTTGATGCAAATTAACCTTAAGAGTGTGAGAATATTTGGAGTGTGCGTGGGTGTGTGTGCATGCATCAAATCAAATCCACATATTTATCCATTCTGTGCCACATTGTTTTCCATGTAGAAACAATAAAATAGTGGCACGTGTTCATTCTATCTATCTATCTATCTATCTATCTATCTATCTATTATTGGTGGGTGGCACAGTGGTGCAGTAGCCTTGCCACCTCACAGCTCCAGGGTCCCCGGTTCCCTCCTGAGCCTGGGTTAATCTTTGTGTGGACTTTCACATGTTATCCCTGTCCATGTGGGTTCCCTCAGTGTTCTCTGGTTTCCTACCACTGTTCAAAAACTGGTGGATTGGCTAAGCTTAATTTCCCCTAGGTGTGAGTAAGTGTGTGAATGTGTTTGTGTGTGTGTGTGTGTGTGTGTGTGTGTGTGTGTGTGTGTGTGAGTGGTGCCCTGGGATGGACAGGGGTCCCATCTGAGGTGAATTCTCCTGCCTTGTGTACAGTGTTAACATCATTGGCTCCATATTCACCATAACCCAGGAAAAGCAGTTACAGAAGATTTACTGAAGAAGAACTAATAATAATAATAATAATAATAATAATAATTATTATTATTATTATTATTATTATTATTATTACCACAAGCAATACTTATACAGAGTAAGGAACATAAATCCAGTTTACCTGAAACACACTTACAATGGACATCTATAACAGCAGTCAGTTCCCATTCATGAGGCACATATTTTTGTAGAACACTCATGAATTCTTCATCCAAATCTATTTGTAAATCTAGCTCTAAAACTGCATAATTTGTCCTTCCAGTGATTGAACTACTTTTTAGAGGATATATGCTATGTTTATTTGTGGTCACCTATTTTACAGATTTATAGACAGAATTCAACGACTGCCCTTGAACTTCCATTACAAGTACTGCATGCTTCTTCTTCTTTTTTTTTTAGTATAAGGAAACATAACCGAATTATTAATTGTACATATGATACAGATGCAGTAGATAGACAGAGATTAGGTTGAGAATTATGGAGTATATCTTTGACAACAAAAAGCTTGAGATACACAACCATATTTGTAGATGAATACAATTTTGCTATTCTTTATATCTATGGTTTATTTATATACAAAATGCCATGAGTCGCAGATTATGCTTCTCAGAGGAATGAACCCTAGAGGTCTCCACTTGCACAAATCCCCTCTGCAGTGCCCTCCACTGTACAACTCTGCACACACACACACACACACACACACACAAAACAGGGGTTGAGTCATATTTTGAAGGTCTGAGCCAGACTTGGACTTTTACATCTGATATAAAAGATCATCAGCAGTAACTAGCACAACCTTGACGTAGCAAACAAACCACAGTGATGGCATCACACAAACAATCAGGAACTCACCATTGTGTAGATAAAGTGACTGCTACGGAAATGAGCTAAAGTTTGTGAAGGTCATTCACTTGTATACATTAATGGGAAGCAAAATCAATCTAGGGTCAAAACATATTTTGCAGCACCGCTGATTTGTTTTGCAAAAGCGTGTGCTATTGTTTCACATATTGCCATTGTTGCATAAGGAGAGAAAATGTATCTGCGAAAACATTAACTATGATGCATCATTTTTGTTCAATGAGTACGCAAAACACAGTGTGGTGCAATTTGATATTCTTGATTAATTTGCTAGCCCTAATGGCGCTGGGTGATAGATTGTGATGTTCTTTATGTTATATGCCGACAGCACGCGCTCATATGAAGGCACACATTCCCAGACTTTCCCACTATGTAATGTATATCTGTACACTTGATTTGAGTGGAGGGTGGTGGACTGCAGCTGCCTGTCTGGCCTTGTCTGAATGAGAAGAGGGAGCTGCTACTGTTTTCCTGTGTGTGTGTGTGTGTGTGTGTATGCGTATGTCTACATGGGCAGGGGCGACACAGGCTGTGAATGCTTCTCCTGATGAGAGATGGAGGCATATTGAAAAGTATATTAAATTACCCTGATTAACAATTTAGCCACGAACAGGGGCACTGCCGAGGAGCTCTATGGGGAGGCTCCCATGCCATTCAGGACCAGAGTGCCAGGGTCAAAAGGTTCCCCAAGTTCACAGGCTCTGGGCCTTTTGTTATGCTAACGCACTCGCCCCAAATCAGCTGCCCCTGTACTGTGGCCAGACAGAAATTATTCCCTGAGAACTTTTTTTTTTTTTTTTTTTCAGAGAGTCGTTATTCCTGGTCAGTGGTTCAGGCTGAAGGTTTTATTTATTGTGGAGGATTCAAGATGGTGGGAAGAAGGGGGGTGGGGGGGTCAGAGCTACAGCAAGAGCTGTGTTTCAATATGTTTGTGTCTGTGTGTCAGTGTGGGGGTGGGGGAACAATATTGGAAGAGTCAGACAATTAATAAATTATTTTTGATCTAATTGACTTTTTTAAATAATAATACTACTACTACTACTACTAATAATAATAATAATAATAATCATATTATTATTATTATTGTTGTTGCTGTTATATTTGGTTAGGTAAACAATCATGTATAATAATTTATTAGGTTATGTTAATTGTGAATTTTTTTCCAGTAATATCTACCAGGTGGAACTTTATTATAGATCTTAGAAAAATTTGAAATCAATTATAAAACTGTCCTTGCATTATGTGAAAGAAAAGAAAAGAAAAAAACCTAGCTAATCATTTGTTTGTGTTAAATCAAAATTATTCACCAGACTCATTTGAATATTTTATACATGCCACAAAGCAAAAGCTGCCAGTGTTGCGTGAACTCTCACGGTGTGTATTTGTGTCCAGCTGGACTTATGACTTTAATTTAATGAAGTGTAATGAAACAGTGGAAATTCAGCGCTGGGGCTTCGCTGTGTAAAAACACGCAGGTGGATAAAGCCACGTATTGGTCAGTTCCTTTGCGGTCTCTGGGGAGAACCAATCAGCTCCCAGAACATGGCGAGGTGAGGAGATAACACGCCCCTGAGGTCAGGGCCAAACGCCCGGTCAAACACTCTTAACCCCGGGGTCAAGGTCTTTATCAGCACAACACGTGCTCTCATTACAGGAAGTGTGCCTCTGTTTTCATTTCTATCTGATAGAACAACTGCAGATTAAACACACACTATGTACAGGGCTTTCTGAAACCTCTAGGTGTTAGGAAAATGAAAAGATTTAATAAATAATATACTACATCACATATATAAAATCTGAAAGAAATAATTTCACAGACTGGAGGATAAATGGTATTTTAGCTATATTCAGCTGGCCATTTCATGTTGTTTTCATCGCTCATCTTCCTGATATGTTTCAGAAGTATAAGGACAGTCACAAAAGCTTCAGAAATTATTAAGAAAATAATATATATATATACATATACATACATATATATATATATATATACATTATTTTTATATATATATATATATATATATAATAAAATAAAATTACATTTGAAAATCAATGAATAAATAGGCAACACATGGGTAAAATAATAATAATAATAATAATAATAATAATAATAATAATAATAATAATAAAGGGTACTGAGTCTGTATTTTGCGCCAGGCCTTCTGTCCCATGTCCATGTCTTACTGTCTCCATCTGCTGCTTCAGCTTTGTCTTTTGTCCATGAATGAAACACCGACAACATTTTTCATATCCAGTCCAGCTTCGTCTGGATGTTTAATTACCCGATCATGAGAATTCTCTCTCTCTCTCTCTCTCTCTCTCATTCTCTCTCCTCCCCTTTTTTTAATTAGAACATCTCACCCTGTGCACAAACGCAATGAAAGACTCAGTTGATTGCATGAGATATGAGATGCGGATCCACCACCACTGTTTCGCTCAGTGTTTCATTCACATTATTTTTTTTCCTCCAAAATAATTTTCTGCATGTTTTACAAAGGTGTTTTTTGTGAAGCAGTCTATGCTTCGAAAATAAGATATCATGCAAAATGACCTCCCATTGCTTCCATGGGGCATGTAAAAAAAAAAAAAAAACCTTCAGATGTAAATGCACTATACAGCAACTCAAGGCTTATTTCCATCTTAAGGTAAGATACACCACCAGGTTTCTCTATAATACTCAAAAAAGCTTTGAAAATTATAGATTGTAATAGCATTTCAAAAAGAAATCCAATAAGTAATCTATGTCAATTAATGCATTAATAATTTACACAGTAACCCAGTAACATGATGTGACTGTAGTTTGCTTGTGATTTTTAAGGATTTTGAGCCTAGAACCCTAAAGCTTAATGAAGACCATTTTAAATGATGATTACGATTATGATTATGATTATTATTATTGTTGTTGTTGTTTTTGTTATTAGTAGTAGTAGTATTGATAATAATAATAATAATAATAATAATAATAATAATAATAATACTTTTTAGTTATTTATTTTTTCCTTTATACCACAGGGTACTTTATCAGCAGATATTAAAAGGAAAAGCAAATTTTTACAGAAAAAAAAAATTGGAATTTCCCTTAAATGTGTCATTTTAATCACTCACTGTTGAGCAAGCTGGGCTTAAAGTGTGTCTGAAAGGCTAATGAGAAAGGAGACCATCTCCATTTCAGCAGAGACCGCATTGAATGAGCTGCCAGTCATTAGATAGACACTTCACAGCAACAACTGGGTGAGGTGATGGAGTGAAAGGTGTACGAGCAGCGCTGCAGGGGGTCCGCCTGACCCAACAGACCCACAAAGCGGTCCCCTCAGACCCGGTCCGCCCCTCTTTTCAGGCCTGTCGCTTCTCAGTGGAGTCTGGCACAAAGAAAAAAAGGCCTAGACCGACTGACTACACAAATGTAAAGTAATCCCCTCACCATTACAATTTTGCTGTTGCTGTAAATGAATGTTAGTCACATTAACATGTTATATAGCTCCTTTACAATTAGGTGACAGTGCAGTATTTGGGATAAACGAAGCACTCACACAGAAGCTTTATCTTCTTTCATTTTCATATTTTCCCACCGCACGCAATTTATTGCCTCCTTTTCTGCGAGAAGGACACCTGACATACTCAGACTGGGTCTAATGTCAACAGTGCTCCGAGGTGACATTTACATCCACACAAGACATTTAAATATGTGTGACAAAAAAATAATCATAAAAAACAACACAGCTGCTCTGATCCTTTTAAATCACATTATGCCTAAAAAAAATCACATGACATTTGATAGAAAGAGTTTGATTCTTTTAAATGGGCCAGATAGCATAATGGCATATAAATGCCACTTGGGCATTTCATAAAACAATGGCAAAGAAAAGTGAATACTGTATACATGGCTGAAACAGCAACGGCTGGGACGTTCCGTTGTCATTCTATTATAGTCTATCATCATTTTCACAGTCAGGTCAGAATTATAAAGTATTCATTCTTCAAAACTAAGGGCATCATCATGATTTCAGGCATCATATAGACATAAAGTTTGATTGAGACAAACCTCATTTTGCATTAAAATTTACATTACACAAGAGTAAGGCTAAAGAAGCCTTATAGCCCCTCTCTCTCTCTTTCTCTCTCTCGCTCTTTCATTTTAAAGCATGTTTGATTAATAAAAGATGGGACGGAGTGTAATCCTGCTCAGTTTCTAAATGTTAAGAACTGCTTGTCATTAAAAATAAAGCATGACATTCCAAAATGTGTGTGTTTGATTGAATATGCAAAGGCTAGACTGTAGCATTCTTTGTAGTCTTTATCTGTACTGCAAGGCTGGGGAGTTAGAACAAAAGACATGACATCAAGAAGCGATCACATGGATATTGAGCAAAAAAAAAAACTGTGTGAAAGTTGACTGTGTATTCCCCAACCTAGATATGTTCCTTCTAAAAATACAACCCATTGAAAAGAGGCTAAAGAAAAGAATAGACAGTAGTGACACTCAGGGTTTGGGTTTCCTTGTCCCCTTAGAGGGAAGGGTTAGAGAAAATCAATACTAAGTTCTTCTGACTGATGATCTTTATCCTATGATGAAACATTTCTATCCTGATGGGAGTGGTCTCTTCCAGGATAACTCCGCCCCCACCCACAGGGCAGGAGGGCTCACTGAATGCTTTGATGAGGATGGAAATTATGTAAATCAAATGCTTTGGCCTTCACAGTCGACAGATTTCAACACAATTGAACACTGTGATTTTGGTGATATTAGACAGCGCTCTCTTCCACCATCAACAAAACTAAATAAGGGAATATCTTAAATAGTGTATAATAATAATTAAATACTCCTCCATCCAGCACAGTTCCAGAGACTTATAGAATCTGTGCCAAGGTGCACTGAAGCTGTTCTGGAGGCTCGTGATGAACTAACAGCTTACTAAGACATGACTGGAGTGTGTTGTACTTTTCAGAATGTATAGTTTCTGAGATAATAACTTTCATAATTTAACTGTTACCAATGTACAGTAGATCATCTAATAATATACTATTCCATACAAACACTTAATGGCCATATAGTTGCACTTTGTGGGCAGACAATTATTGTCCAATTCATTCTTGGGATTAAATTAGAGAGCTCACATAAATAAGCAGAAAAATTAATGACTGAAATGAAAGTTGAATGCATATCAGGCTGCTGCACTCGAGGAACTTGTATCAGTGCCATATACACTATCATGTCACTGTGCAGAGAATAGTTTAGCTGTAGTTATTTTAGTTGTCCTGATAAGCCTAGGTGGCACGGTGGTGCAGCGGGTAGCATTGCCATCTCACAGCTCCAGGGTCCGTGGTTTCAACCTGAGCTCAGGTTGCTGTCTATGCAGAGTTTCTCTGCATGTTCTCCCTGTGGAAAGATTTCCAGATTTCCTCTGAGTTCTCTGGTTTCCTCCCAACTCCTAGAACGTGATTGTAGGTGGATTGGATAAGATTAAAAAAATAGAAGTGTGTGTGTGCATGGTGCAATGCAATGAACTGGCATCCATTCCTGCTTCAAGTTCAGTGTTCCCAGGATAGGCTCTGGATTCACCTCGACACTGATATGAATAAGACAATGACAGAATAAAGTAGTTACTGAAAGTGAGTGAGAATGAGAGTGATAAGCCTGATAGATTGTCCATATCAACACATGGACTACAGTCAGTAATTGTTTATTTTCACCTATAACATCGGTGTACCTATTAAAATGGCCATATAGCATAGGTACAAGGCTAAGTTATTGTAGTTAAAACTAAAATCTGAACTAAAATAACATTCTCTAATCAAATAAACCAACTACAACTGAACAAAAAAAAAACAGAACTAACTGCAGAAAAAGAATAAGCAGACACAAATGAATTTCTGCTCTCGTTTTTCCACACTGCATTTGTTCAACTTGATTATTAACTTAATACATAAATTAGTGTCTGGGAGAGAGAGAATCAGTCAGGCTTATCAGGAGAACAAAAATTAATAAAGGCAAAATATACAAGGGTGGAACAATGGTGCAATGGATTTTCTAGCAATTTACTTTAAACATACTTATTTTCCTACAATGCATAGTGATTAAGATTAAACATTGTAAAGACAAGTACCTCTAAATTTACAGTACATGATATTGTTTTACAGTGTATGACAATAAAATCTCAGTTTGTCTTGTCAGCTTATCTGACATGTTCCATTTCCATAGTAGTAGTCTCAAAACTTGACTCAGACAATTCATGAACTACTATAGGCAGAAAATGAACATGAAATTAGTCAACAAAGGTATAAACAAAGGCATCATAAATATTATGATGGTGTGATCTATTGCAGTGGTTCTCAAAATGGGGCCTGGGGACCCCCAGGGGTCTGTGAAGCATGTTTTTTTTTTAGCCAGGGTGTGAACTTTAATTGAGTTACAGTGCTGGATATCACAACCAACAATGTGATTATTATTTATTCTCATGTTTTTATAGTTTCACTGGTCCCTTGAATGAAATGAGTTTAGTCCAAACCTCAGTAAATCAAAATCAAGTAGGCTGATAAATAATGCCATCTTGCACCTAATGTGTTCCGTGAGTAGAAAGTTCGGGAAGAAAATACTCTGTTACTCTAGATAAAATATTATTGTACACAGTTAAATTTCATTCTTGAAATAAATCTATACTGAGGGGATCCATAGAATTGATTTTACAGGTAAAATGGTCTCTCTCTCTCTCTCTCTCTCTCTCACACACACACACACACATACACACACACACTATTCTCTTACATGCCACTTGCCATGTTTCAACAAATAAGGTTCAGGAAGTAAATGTGAGAGATCTTTGAACATACACCGATCAGCCATAACATTAAAAGCACTGAGAGGTGAAGTGAATAACATTGATTATCTTGTTACAATGGCACCTGTCAAGGGTTGAGATATATTAGGCAGCAAGTGAACAGTCAGTTCTCGAAGTTGATGTGTTGGAAGCAGGAAAAATGGGCAAGTGTAAGGATCTGAGTGACTTTGACAAGGGCCAAATTGTGATGGCTAGACAGCTGGGTCAGAACATCTCCAAAACGGCAGGTCTTGTGGGGTGTTCTCAGTATGCAGTGGTTAGTACCTACCAAAAGTGGTCTAAAGAAGGACAAGCAGTGAACTAGAGACAGAGTCATGGGCACTCTAGCTCACTGACGCGCGTGGGGAGTGAAGGCTAGCCCGTCTGGTCCGATCCAACAACCACATTTGAGTGGTCCTCTGTGGGCTTACAAAGGCCTCAAAGCAGACAGTAATCATTAATTAATATTTTTATGTACCCAAAACAGGAAAATAACAAAGATTCTACACTCTACAGTGACTTGGAAAAACTGACAATTCTGTTTATGGCCAGAACCACACATATTTCACTGTGCATTAAATGAAGTCTTGGGCAAGTCAGAAGGCACCTGTTTACTGTATACTCACTTCCAGATTTATGAGATTTTATAATGAACAGCTGGCAGAAGTGTCTATGACCAAAATCACCATGTATTTCCTGAACATAATCCCGACATCGATTTTGTTTTTTTATTTAATTTAAAACATTTAGAGCTATTCATTTATTTATTCATTGGCATTTACCCAGCTTAACTGTCAGGACAAAGACGGTAAAGACAGACAGACAGGTTAGAAGAACAGCTATATTCATAAATTATACAAGTATGATGTTCTTAGTCCGCTCCTCCATGCAGAACATTTTGATATAGAACTCCTTTATATTCTCAAATTTGTATATATGCACTGCTCCTTCAGTTTTTAATAGGGTTTACATCTGAAGACTGAGGTGGCAGTTTCCTGGCCACAACTACTCCTGTCTAGATGTGGATGTATATTTGGGGCCTTTATTTTGTTCCATCACTGGCCATTTCTTAAACTCCTGGCAGAAGCAACCAGGGTTTGGGTTAAAATATGCTGGCACTCAACAAAGATTTTGAATGCAGTTTACACCCCAGGGGGAAAAAGTGCATGGAGACTAAGAGCAAAAGAGGGTGCCAATATTTTGTTAGCTCTCTGTGTGGTCAAATCCTTCTTCAGACATGCGGGTGGATTTCGTATGAATGGCAAGCAGCCTACGGGTTATTGGTGCATATGAAATGTGCATTTCCCTGTAAGTTCTTGGCAGGTTTGTGTTCACCATCCTGATGAAGCCCTGTGGAATTTTCTTACCCCAGCTAGCCACATCTAACTGCTATATCTAACCAAACTTGTGTAATTGTGTCATTTTCCCAATAAAAGAGCCTGTTTGCTGTTTTTACAAGATTTCCTTGTCCAGCTTTTTCTTCACAGGTATTTTTTAGTGTGCTACAAGCTCTTTTGGCCGCCTGCATTGGCTGGTCAAGCTCACACTGCCATCTGATCTAATGAGGTGTTTGGTTCAAATTGTCAAAAGATTTAATGTAAAAAGTCCAAGTAAATGCATCAATATATTTCATTACATATCGTTACAGATGGGTGAGGAAAATAAGACACGTTAACAAAACAAAATGCAATCAAGTTTGCTTGGTTCACCCACTGCAGCGTTTAAAAAAAAAAAAAAAAAAACACCGGTAGAAAAACGTCACATGTGTTTTCCAATCTGCTTCCGGGAATGGGGCCTTTAACGATTAAGGGCTGTCTAAGATTTTGCCTGTATATATATCAAAACAATTAAATTACATACATTGACAAACATGTAACATTTTGCATTATAAAACAAAAATATAGTTTCAGCTTAATGTTTACGATACAAAAATATCGTTTTAAAAACTAACTTAAAGACTTATTTAGTCTGTCACTCGGTTTTGAATTCAGGCAAACTCCGTGTCCGGCTGAGTAGCGAGACTCGTAGCGTGACCTCTACTGCAGTTGAAAACACTCCAGAGCCGAGGGTGAATCAATTGGCTGCAGGGATGCGAGTCGTTTGTGCTTGAAACATTACTCTCAGATAAAAGCAACACAAAACAGGCATATGTCCTCGGAGCCGCTTGATTTCCGACTCGGGGAGAATAGTGTGACAGTCGGCGCCGAGCCTGTTCCTGTACAGCAACATCGACATGGTGAGTAACACAAGCTAATGCTAACATACAGTAACCTGAGGCTGAATCCTAAATGGCCCCTTACTCACTATACTCCCTGTAGTATCACTGTGCGGTATTAAACAGTGGCTTGTACACTACACTATATGTAGGGGGTTATTTGGGATGCTGCATGTAGCTAGCTGTCCTCCTGTACCACTAATAAACATGGTGTTTATATATAACGGTTATATTTGTAACAGATTATGGATATCACAGTGAATCTTTTCACTCAGCTAATATTAGAATAGAGTCTATAGCTCAGAGATGTTTCCTTACCCTAATCCTTAAGTCTTTACTCTTTATCCAGCTGCATTAACTAAAACATCTGTACTGGGATTTAGGTGTGTGTCATGATATGATTTTATTTAGTGATCATGGAGCATTATTGCATTGCTGACTGTCACAGATGCAGTGTATGACCTTGTATTGATCACTCAGGTAGAGGTGTGTGTGTGTGCATGCATGTGTATGCATGCTACCTGTCTCTATCTACTTCCTCTACTTCAGAAGTGCATTTGACCTCAGCATGCCCTCTACACACCACCACATCTCACTGTTTGCCCTCTAAAGTCAGCAAACATCCGTAAGGGCAGATCTGAATTTACATCAAACAGTACAGTGCATTCTCAAACCACGCTTGTTCGATTCTGATCCTGTTAAAATCTAATCTTTCACTCGATTGTCGTCTTTGAAACAGGTGTAGAACCCATAGAGGCTGTATTCATCCTTTAACACATATTAAAGTGATACATTTCTGAATAAATTTATCATTTCATGATGCTCTTTGTCTATTTTTATACTGTAGCTAATACTAGTTTTACTTTAATCCTGTGAATATACAAATACACAGTAGGGATTTACTGATCTGAGACTGAGTATGAGTTTCGGGGCTATATTGGATATTGGCCATTGGCCTGAAACAAACAATAAATCCAAATTTGAAATATGCTTTTTAGTCTGATGTGTTGTGATATGTTTTATTCTGTAAGGGTGTGTGATGTTTACTGATATAATACAGATCATGCACATGGACAGACCTCATTAGTTGGCTCGTTCAGTCATCTGTTTGTTCATTTGTTTGTTCAGTTTCTTTTTGTTTGCCATGTTAGCAGCTGTATTACAGGCACTACACTCTGAAAGCAATTTTAAAACCCAAAATCAAGCTCTGATATTGTATTACATCATATCGAGAGAAAAAAAAGTGGGATTGATGTATCCCTAATACACAATGGGATGAATTATCTATCGTTCCTTTAAGTAAGCGCACAGTGTAATGTACGTTGTACTCTATAAAGTGCTAATAGTGTGGCGACATCATTCAGCAAAGACACATTTACAGTATAAAAAAACGTGAAGAAGTATCAGATTGACTAACAGTCAACTACAAAATTATTGGCATCCTTTATGAAAATGAACAAATATGAATAACATGCAAAATGGATATATTGAGTGTGCTGTATAGTTTTATTTTAGCACAGTATTTTCTTTAGTAGTGCATTTTTCCTGTAAAACTTTAGTTTCGAAATTACCAGCACCCCACAATTAATATTTGGTGAAGCGTTGCCTGGAGACAACGGCATCGAGTCTCTTTCTGTAAAGTCTAACAAGTCTAACTTATATAAGAGCTTCAACCAGTCCTCCATGCAAAACATTTTAAACTCCTTTAAAATTTATTACATTTGTGTATGTGGAATGCATTTTGAATTTTGAGTCTTTACTTTGCTCCATCAGTGGCCAAGTTGTAACCACCTGGCAGCAGCAACCGAGGTTTGAGTTAAAATATCTGCCAGGAGGAAGAGGAGAACAAACAAACAAACAAACAAACAAACACACCCAGGAGATAGTGAAGGGAATCAACAGAGTACATGGAAACTAAGAGCAAAAATTGGGTGCCATTATTTTGTGAGTTTAAATTTCTAAGTTGAAAGAACTTGCACCAATTGCATGACTGTCGTAGGTAAAAGCATGCACAGTGTAAGACATGTGCATTAGCTGATTTTTCATGTTAACTTGTATAAATGATACTGATTTATCTAACAGGTTTAGTTTATCGCTTACTTTACTAAACCTGCATTACTAAGTAAACTTATACGCCATAAACAAAGCTAGCAGAGGAGTCATCCACAAACGCAAATGACCTGCATGCAGAGATGTGTACACAGACAACAGTCTCGCGTTTTAGTCGCCTGTCAACTTTCTTTTGTAAATTAAACTCGTTTCAACCAAAACTCATAAGAGTATTTGAGTGTCTAAAAAGTCAGTTACTGCACCAGTTTAATAATCACCCACTCACTCATTCACTCACTTATTCGTTCATTCATTCATTCATTCATTCTCGTACATCTCCAAAAAAGTGGCAAATGGAATGGGACCACTGCATTCATAACAAACTACACCAAATGAAAGACACTTCCCTCCATTTGAATCCAGACACGACCAGACCGTATACACAAGATGCCATATTGGACACTCAGGACTCACGCACGCGTTCCTATTGAACGGGGAAGAACCTCCAACATGTCACTCCTGTAAAACATGAATGTCCTACTCTTAACAACGGTTCTACTCAGAAAAGACACATCTAGAAGTCTTCCAAAATGTTTTTCCAGGAAAAATCCTAGAATTCTTATCATATAATAAAACGATGAACCTTATATAGCTGCTGCTGTTAACACTGTTGGGATGTTGTAAAATTTGATCTTTGTAACACTGTAGGAATTTACGGAATATCCTGTTTTACCTACCTTGATCTCGCCGTGAAAATAGCGCTTGATGTTGACATGGCATTAAAAGAACGATAAATGAAACCCATTCGTTCATTTATTTTTCTTCAGTAACCGCTTTATCCTGGTCAGGGTGGTGGTGGATATGGAGCCTGTCCTGGGAACACTGGGTGTGAGGCAGGAATTCACCCGAGATGGGCCGCCAGTCCATCGCAGGACACCATGCACCCGCACATTTACACACTCGTTCGCAGCTAAGGGCAAATAACGCACCACATCCACCCACATGCATTCCTCCGGAGAAGCCGGAAGAAACCCACTGCGACATGAGAACATGCGAAACTCCACACAGACAGTAACCCGAGCTCAGGATCGAACCAGGGGCCCTGGAGCTGAATTTTCACTGAATTTTGTATTTTCTTACATATATAAAAAAAAGTGGCATAAATACAGATTTTTAAACGTTAAATAAAGTTCCTGAAACTCTGACGATACAGTATATTCTACTGTAATTCATGAAGGTAGCCTTGACCTGGACTTGGACTTGGATTAGAGACTCGGCTTGGACGCTGCTATTTATATGACTTTAAATGTCTGTGTAAGCATTTTCTTTGCATCTCTGTGAATGACGCTGTAACTCAGGAGTAGCATGGCATGTGTGAGGGTTAGCTACCAGGTTTGGAGGAACTTGTACAGTATCATTTTTTTGTTTTCTATTTTGCAGTGTATATAAGCAGCCGACGTCCTGACCGAGGTGTTGCATTAGCCTGTATGAGTAGCTTATCGATCGGACTAACCATACATTTTGTCTAGAGAGCTGCTTACTGTTTATTTTTGGACAGAACCTGATGTTTATGCTCTTTCATTTTTGACTGGTGCGTTTGTTGCGTACACATGAGTATACATGAGGGATGTAAGTGCTGTGGGCCACAGCATTGTTAAACTGCTAGCTCAGTTAGCTCAGCACCTAATACACCCTATTCAACTCCCAAAGGACTTTGTAATTATCTGATAAACTGAAGACTCTTTTATGTTCGTGTTAAGAGTGGCAATAACACAGAGATAGGTATCATTAGCAATCACCTGTTCACTGATGTGCCGTCTAAACATAATAATGCTTTATAAGCAGCACTACTTCTGCATCACAATGAAGTGTTTGTGTGAGAAAGCTGCTGCCCAGCAAGTGATGCACACATTTCCTGCGCACCAGTTGCAAGGATTTCTCCAGCTCTGTGGGGTTGTGACTAAACTGCAAATACCGTTCAGAATTAGTCACAACAGTCTACATATGTGCCAGGTTTAGATGTGTAGCCTATTTCATGATAATTACATCACCTCATGTCTTTGTTTACCATATTCTCATAATATTGCTTTATAAGTGATAGTGTACGGCATTCTGGCAGCATTTCAAACCAACAATTGCTCATTAACTCATTGGCACCCTTCCAAAAAAAACAGCAATGAAAAAAATGCAGTAAATCATAGTTTTAACTTGCTACTTTATGTAGTTATATGGGTCCCTGGAGGACTAGTGGTTAGGCCACAGCGCTCTCACCTCTGCGGCCCGGGTTCGATTCCCAGCCAGGGAACTGACCCCGCCCACTGGGGTTGCATGTAACAGTGCGCTCTCAGTGTCGGTCCCAAGCCCGGACAAAATTGAGGAGGGTTGCGTCAGGAAGGGCATCCGGTGTAAAAACTGCCTAATCAAATACGCGGACCAATGATCCACTGTGGCGACCCCTAACGGGAGCAGCCGAGAGAGGAACAACAACTGTATATAGTTATATTTTATCACAGTACGCAGTATTTTTTTCACCATTAAATATTTTTGTAAGTAGTGTTTTAACCTCCTGGCAGAGGCAATCTATATACATCTATATGATGTATGTATGTATGTATGTATGTATGTGTGTGTGTGTGTGTATATATATATACACTTCACACTTCGAGTTTTTGCAGAACTGGTCTGAAGTGAAAACTGGCCATTGTTAATTTAAAAAAAAAAAAGTTTTTATGTATTTATTTCACAGTTTATTTTCTTGTACTGGCATAACACTAAGTATGAGTGTTGGTGAGAACGTCAGTTACGCAGACAGCAGTACAGAAGTATGTTATAATAGCTGAACATTTATATTCCCCAGCACAGTTATACCCAGTTCTTTTGGCTACTTTTTTAAAATGACAATTTAATGCTGCCCCTGAATACACCATTTTCATGTTTCAGGTTGCTCTGTCATCTGTTAGTGTTTTTTCTCTCAGCTTTGAATGCGCTGTTGCATTCAAAAGCATAGGTGGCTTACGTGGTACATGTTAATCTGTTGAATTAAAATGCAAAACGTAAACCACCTGTACTGTTATATGATATGAATAGTCATTAGTAGCTTACTCATGCAAGGTATAACTGGTAGGAATGCTAATCTGTTTTTCCTTTTTTCTCCACGATTTGATCACCTGCCACTTCCCACCCGCTAGGTAGCTCTAACCTATCACATGACAGCTTCCAACTGGGGAAGGTGAAAGTTAACACATGCTTCCTCCAAGACACATTAAGCCAGCGAAGTTTTTTTTTTTTTTTTTTTTAACTGCTTCTCATGCTGTGTCACAGGGCGGTGTAACACACTTGGAGGAAAACACTCTTCCACACACACGAGCTCAGAGATGCGTATGATTTTCGAGTGTTGCTCTGATTGACAGGGGAAGAGAGAGTAATGCCATCCCGAGCACTGCCAGTTTTGGACTCCTTGCTGCAGAATCATGGACTCCTGGCTCCGGATGACTGTGGCATCATCAGGATTCAAACTCATGATCTCCCGATGATGGGGTGAACGCTTTTCTGTTGCACCACTCAGGTGCCCCGTTTCCCATCTCTTGTTCATGTATGCAATATTCTACAAGTATCCCAAATCAGTTTCACACACATCGTTATTTTTAATCATCCCCAGGACAACGGGATGGTGCTAGTCCGAGGCCTTGACGACTCCTTCACCACTAGCTGCAAAATATCTCAAAAGCACCTATGACCTTTTTTATTGGAAATGTGTGCATAATGGTCATTTTATACAATCATATTTTTGTTTGTCTTGAAATTTGCCTAGAGTTCTGTAGCTGACATTTCATATTGGATTCTCAAAGTAATAATTTTTTTTCATTACTATGAATCAGTACTCGGGGAAACTTGAGTGGATCTTGTCGTCTGGAGTTGCTCCTAAATTCATTTCTCAGACGTCCGGCTGTAGGTTTATGCCCTAATAGGAGAAAACATAAATCCTCTATTCTTTTTAATAAACTGTCATGTGACAGAAATGAAGAACTACACACTGCTGAATGGCATGTGCGCTTTTAAACTTAGACCCGTCTACCTGTTAACACTGATATCCTCCAGCCTAGGTTAGTTTTTTATTTACTTATTTATTTTTGCGGGTTATCTCTACCAGCCCACCTCAGACCTCATTTGGCCCCTGTGTATTTTGGGTCAGTGCTACTGAGGCAGATAGTCAACTCCTGCTGCTTTAATTTTCCCCTGCAGACCTGGTCCTTATACTGATGGCTCAGGCCTAGACCTCCCAGTGTGTATGTGTGACCTATATTTCCCGTGTCACGCATACTGGTCACATTTGTCTGCTGCGTTTCCTTGACGGTGTACAGACAGACATGGTGTCACGAAGCATCATACGGACACTTGATTGGGCATTAAATAGCAAGTCACAAAGAGACACCATCACAACATGATCTGGAACGCTCGTGTTTCCGATTTGTTTTTCTTTATTTATTTGCAGTAATGTTTTCTAGTTGCTGATATTAAGCTTGATTTGAAATGTCTTATGCAATCCGTGATTCATGTAGAATATGCCCTCTTCAAGTTAGGCCAATTCCAAAATGGCTTCCTTTTCACTATATATGCTCACTACACCAAGTATTACACTGAAGAGATTTTCTCCTCAAGTTGCTATGCATTGGTCGCTAGTGGGACATCTCGTGTTATCTTGAGCTGGTTGCTATGGTTTCTGGTAGGCCAGGCTAGTGTTATATAATATCTACCATAGATATCTAGCTACATACCTATATAGCTATGTAGCACGTGTAAAGGAACCCTTTTGAAGACGAATAAGATTTTCTAGTGTTTTCCAGTGTTCCCAGAGCATAGTGGCCAGGTTAACATTAAAAACCAAGCAAAACAAAACAAAAAAAAAGCTTATAAACTATAAAAACCATGCCTACTTCTGGTTTAAGTAAGAATACATTAACAGATATGAGTATTTTGAGCATTAAACAAATGCAGGTAATGGCATTGTGATACACCCCTAGTCTATATGCTTAAAGAATTTTGTATTTTTATTCTATATTTGCACTGAAAATTTTCTTTTCTTCACTAAGATTATATTATTGTATAATCAGTTTGTTTGGCAGTACTAGCCACCGTTACTGTCTGTCAGCAAACTGGCTTTGTGAGCAGTTTCAGCAGGGGGTCAGCAGAGGCCTTAGGAGGTGGCCATGCACATTTTAGGGAAAAAAAAAACCCAGAGATATCAGTTTGCAAATTTTTAGTGCTTTTTTTTTTAATTACTCAGGTAGTTATGCAGTTAGTCAGTATTATTAGGCACATTCAAATAGGAAAATGTTGTAGGCCTGTAGCATTCTTCAGTGGATCTCTGTCAACCGGCACTAAAAAGGAGCTATGATGTGCCCTATCAGTGAGCTGTAAAATATATGGCTGAGAAAAAGGCACTCTAAGCACTCACCTTTTCACAAACGATTCTTTTCACTCAGTTTTATGACCTAATATTCTTCACTGGGTGACTGTGTTTTTGGTGGATAATACTGTTGCCTCGGTGGTCCTACAACACCTTAACGCTTTATCAGATGTACTTTGCATACTGAAAATATGTAAACCAGGTTCTTGGGACAGATTCAGTTTCTCTAGATCTGAGAGCGATTTGTTTGCTGGCTCTATTTCTAGGCGCAGCAGTGATGGTGAAGATATCCCTTCTGTAGATAAATCTACTCCAGTGTCCTGGAATTTTGGCTTAACAGTGTTGCCGAAGTACATGATGTTACGTAGAAAGAGGCTTGATTTAAAGTGTAACAAAGTTCTGAGCTGTCGTTTGAACAGCAGTAATATGGCGTTGACTCTGTGACCTCTTAAGGTTCTGTGATTGTCCTCCTAATGGACACCTAAGTGACTTGTAATGCACTGCTAGCAGAAGCCTTGGCAGAATGGAGTATATTGCTTCCTTGAAGGTGTCCATTAAATTCTAGAGTTTACTAGTTATTGCTGTGGTAGATCATAGAACAGGTACTTGTGTTTGGAAACGGAAAAAGCGAAGAGCACTTTTTATTTTTATTTATTTATTTTTTTTGTTAGGCTACTGAGTTGACAATTGGACTGAATGATGGCTGCACATGATGGCAGCAAGCCATTTATGTGACCTATAAATGTGGCTGTATTCCCTGTATTCACTGGCTCCTGTATTCCCCAATCAGTGTGTTCTCTTCTACAATATGAATTTTTTTTGTAAATATTAATTTTTTGAGAGCAATTGTAACATGGCAAAGCAAGTTCCCCCTGGGATTAATAAAGTTCTTTGAATCTTGAATCTTAATGCCAGAAAATCTGATTTTAGCAATATTTTTTAAAAATAACTTTTAATAATTCATAATCTTTCACCAGTACCAAGTAGCAAAATGAAGCTACTACCGTGTACAGTTAAAAAAAAAAAAAAAGCAGGTGCAACCAAAAGAATTTAATAAATATGCAAATAGTGGAATTTTCAGGGAGATTCATGATATCAGTTAAATTAAAAAAAAAAAAAAAAGATTCCTATTTAATCAATAATCATGTAGCACTACTCCATGTAAAGCGGCACTGTTGAATTCTGGATTTTGATTGGTTAAAATGGCGTTATTTCGTTTTCTATAACGGCTTGACTCTGAAGGGGTGCTGTAGTACCTTATCATTTCTGTAGTAACAACTAACTTAAAGGGACTTGTATGAGTGTTGTTTAAAACAAAAGACAGAGGCTGGTCAGGTAACAGCTGTTTATAGCTGCTATACTGCAAGTGATGAAAGGAACTAACTTGTTTTGCAGGCATTCTACAGCAATGAATGTAACTGTAAATGGGTAAAAATTACAATGTGTCTATTAAATAAAAAAAAATTGTAATCTTTGGTAAATTGCTGTGGTATAATAATCAACAGCACTTTGCAGTTTGCATTAAATGAATCAGCCCAGAGTTTCAGTGGTCAAATCTGACTATTTATAATGGACTAAAAATTTAATTTCCAGCAAATTCAGGGCCATGAGCATGTCTGTGACTTATAGATGGAGATAAATGATAGACAGCAATTTTAATTTCCTTTTTGTCAAAAATCACTGCCGTACGCACACAGGCCAATTTGAAAGGAACACCTGTACACCTGCTCGTTAATGCAGTTATGCAATTATTCACAATTATTCATATAAACTGGACATCTCCTGGTCTTTTTCCAATCTTCACCTGTCCAGTTTGGGAGAACCTGTGCCCATAGTAGCCTCAGATTCCTGTTCTTGGCTGACATGAGTGGAACCTAATGTGGTCTTCTCCTGTTGTAGCCAATGCAGCACAAGGTTTCACATTTTGTGTGTTCTGAGATGCTTTTCTGCTCACCGTGGTTGTAAAGAGTGGTTGTTTGAGTTTTCCATTCTCCTTTGACCTCTCCTCCTTAACAAGCTGTCATCAATTTTTCATCAATTTTTAGAGAAAATGCAATATATCGTGATGTATATCGTTTCAAGATATGAAATTATCCATATCGTGATATAAGATTTTATCCATATCGCCCAATCCTAGACTGTTGTGTGTGTGAAAAGGCCAGATCAGCAGTTTCAGGAATACTTAATCTAGCCCATCTGGCACCAGCAACCATGCCATGATCAGAGTTACTGAGTTACTGAGATTTTCCCCATTCTGATGTTTGATGTGAACATTAACTGAATCTCTTGACCTGGATCTGCTGATTTTATGCACAATACTGCTGCCACGTGATTCCTGATTGGATAATTGCATCACTGAGCAGGTGTACAGGATGGTGTTCCTATTAAACTGGCTAGTGAGTGTTCTCTGCACATTTAATTTGTCTGGACTGAAATACCCTTTTCTTTCTTGATGTTTGTGCACCTGTTCTGGTAGGCTTATGAGCCATGCTAAGACTTGAAGTCAAGTGGTTAGTCAAACACATAAGAATTTACAGATCAGAGGTCATTTGAATGCCGGTCCGTGTCTCACTATAAAGTACAGGTCTCCGGCTGTGCTTCACTGGTGTGGATGGTAGAATTAGTCAGCGATGGCTGCAGTACTTCCACTCCAGTTGGAGTAGTTTGATGCTGGGTTAAAAGGGCAGTTATGAGTTTTGATACCTGAGTGATACATTCAAGCATGTTTGCAATATCCAGTCTGTTTGGCCAAATGAAATTGCCTCCCTCTTAACTCTGTCTCGGCTCCTGAGGTGCACAAAGTAGGCAGGATTTTCATGTTCCAAATAAAGAACACAGACGAATGGTCTTATTTGGTCATTTATGTCTGTAACTGTAAAGAACCATTCATTTTATTAATAAGTAAGAAAATGTCAAAAGCGCAGTTTGCATGTAATGTATATTTAACTTGTTCTTTTCACTTGAAAACTGTTATTTGTACTTTTTTTCCTCTAAGTGTGTGTCTTCTACACCCAGGGTGTGATCAGTGTGCAACTGGTGGTTACCATGGTAATGGCCTGCGTGATTCAGAAAATTATACCTCACTACTCCTTCGCAAGATGGCTGCTTTGCAGTGGCAGGTAATGAGCGAACGCATTGAGACCCTTTTGTGTTGATTGACCTTTCGAGTGCTCTAGCATTGTGTTTCAATGCAGTTCATTCCAAAGGCAGGTTCAACAAGAACATGATCTACTTTGCACAAGCTCTAATTTTATTGTTAGTATAATGGGCCTGCCAAAGATGCATCATTACGGCTCATCAGTAGGACCAAAGGGCAGCATCAGAAAGTGGAATAACCCGAGAGGAACATGACGAGCCCCGCCTGGTTCCTCCTAATTAGCCGCATGTGTTTATAGCAAACAGCTCCTCAGAATGTCTTCAATAATTCATCACTACTTGTTTGGGCTGTGAAACTTTTTTATTTTTTTTATTTATTTTTTTTTTTGCTAGTTCAAACACAGGATTTTTTGCCCTAGAGAGTTCCATAATTGAGTTTTCATTAATGAATAAATAAACACGGAAAACAACTAAAAGTGGCACAGTCCTCTCAGGACCCCAATGGTTTCTAAACAAAGTTGAAGAGGTTGTGCTATTTTTTTAAAATTATTTTTTATTATTATTCAAAATCTTTCCTGTTTATATGTCCTGGCTTGCATGTTTCAGTCTGCGTTGGTACCAGCATCCAACAGAAGATGAGTTGAGGAGCCTCGCTGGAAAGCACCAGAAAGGAGGGAAGAACAAAAAGGACAGGTATGTAGTACAGCTGAATTTTGTTTCTTTATACTGTGCAATAAACCAGCACTAATTCGTAGTGCAGTTTTCTTTGCTCTTAATGAGCACTATTTTCTAGTCTAGTTCTCGTTCAGTAGCTTTGTTCCATGCGTACACTGAACGTCCAACAGGTTAATCCCTTAAATAGTACAGATGAGCCACCTTCCTTGTTCGGCTTACCTTCTGGTAAAGTCCTTCTCTTTGGAGACTTCCCGAGCTGAGGCAGGTAGCTCTGAGATCAAAACGAAAGAAGATCGGGAATCCCACAGGGCTTTTGTGCTGGCCGCCGTAGTGTGCATGGCCCTGGGTAAACAACAGAGCTCCAGACAAGAGGATCACTGCTTTTTAGGACAGCTGGCCCGCGGCTATGGGGCAGAGGGCTCAAACACTGGCCCCTGTTGATCTGGAGGCCCATGTTCTCCCCCCTCTTCTCTTTCCAGTATCCTACTGTTCCCAGCAGACCTCAACATTCAACATGCTCATGCCAACTGCCTTAGTGCTGAGGGAGGAATGTGTTTGATTTCAGCATTGTGTATATTTAGCCTCTTTTTTTGAAAGCAAGCAGGACTCTAATCCTCAGTAAAAGGTGCAAACACTGATGGCGGTGGTGTTTCCAAGGGAGACTGAGCCAAGTCTAGGCTATGCTTTGCAAATCCGTATATCATTTCGGGCTAAATGCAAATCCCAGAATTTCAGATATGCTTTGTGTTTTATGTGTGTGCTATAACATTGATTTTTCGGCATAAGTAAATATTTCCTTATTCAGTCTTCAGAGAGGAAGACAGGACTTCTTCAGACTCACTTCTCTAGCTTCTAACACTTGAGTGTATAATTTGATGAGAGTTTGATCTAAGGCCAGAGATGCAGTGCTTTGCACAGCTAGTTTGCTCATTTATTTACAAATACTAGCTTACATCACATTTGCATGAAATAAAAATGTAACATTTGACTATACTTCGTATAATTGTATAAATGGCTGTACGTGTATATACGACCTGCATAAACATGTATGGATTTTGTATATTTTTAGGAAATACAATGGGCACATAGACAACAAGCCACTGACGGTTCCCAAAGACATCGACCTCCAGCTGGAAACGAAATGTATTGCTGAAGTGGACACACTAGGTATATGCACTTCCATCTGCTCCATATCGTTAGAAGCATAGCAGCCTCATTTATTCCATGCTGCTCTCTGCACCGAAGACCTCATTACTCTTCTGTTCTGCTAGCTTTGCACTACTTCCCGGAGTTTCAGTGGCTGGTGGACTTCACAGTGGCAGCGACGGCAGTGTACCTCATCACCGAGCTGTACTTCTGTGTGGCTGAGCCTAACGGAGAGATGAACATCAGTGTGGTGTGGAGTTTGTTAGTGCTGGCCTTTGTCATGTATCCTTCATCCTGAGTAACACTACTCACCCAAGGTTAAGGCTTAATGTTAATGTTAATGAGTGCTCCAGCTTGAATGTCCTGAAGGTTGCATCAGAACAGATAATGGTGTAGGAGGCGCTGCAGAGTTTGATGTTCTACAAAATGTTTAAGAGCTGTCATACTTTGTGTGATTTTTTTTTTTTTTTTGGAAGCAGAACACATTAGCTAGCTTGTTTTATTCATGTGGTGGTTGTGTTGCCAGCGACTCTAAAAAAAAAAAAAATTATTTCTTGTTTTGGTTTTCAGTTCATCATGTTGAATCCAAAAAGGATGAATGACTATGAGGATGAAGTGTAGAATATTGAAGAATTTAAAGCTACAATCGACATTTTTTTTTTTTTTTTTTTTTTTTTTTGTAAGTTATAAGGTGGCATTTTAGAATCAGTCACATTTCCTAACAAATGTAACAAATATAACACAAGTGACAAGAACATTCATTATTAAACTACTAAACGAATTAATTAGTTAACATTTGTTTAGTTTTATTTTCCCATAGTCCTTGGTTCCTTAGCAAAAGACACACTAGTCTACTTTCATTAACTGAAACCAATGTGTGCTTTGAGACACAGATTTCTTTCTCTTTTGTGATTCTTTCTTGTGCTTTCATATAATAAATAAGGAATGAAACACAATGGGCCATACCATTATAGGAAAATAATCAACAGTAGGGTGGTGTGATGTAGCCAGACGCAAAGCCACCCTGTAGTTCCTCTTATACTTACCATACCTAAAGAATGTCACATTATACTTTTTTATCCATTTATAGTTGCATTTAATGTTGTATGTCCATATTAGCTAAACTATTTAGCCATTTTTTTGTACATGATACTAGTATTTAAGGCACTGCACATTTTCAGCTTCTCTCCATCTCTCCTTTTTCTCATTCTTTCTCTATTTCCTTTCTTTCTTTCTTGTCATTTATTTCTATCTGCTTGTGTATCGTTGTCTTTTTTCCGCTGTCTGATTATCCCTATTCGTTTTTTTTCTGGCATTCTTTTTACATTTCGATTCGATTTTTACACCTGGAAATGACCGCTTTGAGTCGATTTGAATAGTAGGAAAAATCATGAAGTGACCTGGTGAATGAAGAATGTTAAACATTGTCGTAAAGACAGGAATGTGGTCAGCATGACCGCAGGGAGTTAAAAGAATGAAAGTGCTGCTTACAGTTTATTGTACGCACAAACAGTTCTTTGATAAAGTCTTACAGAGAGAAGAGACAATCTGTTGCTAACCTATGATGGAGTGATAGAATGAGGAAGCTGTACAGGAAACAGGAGCTTCTTATGAGCGAAAGGATACCATGGTGGCATGGACATATACATGATTGCCGGTGTAAACTATACATATTTAGTCATGTAGTTTACTTACTGAAAACAAGACCGAGGGCAAAAAGGCAGGTAGTGCTGCATTACACGTCTGCAGAGTAGCAGGAAAGAACCTGGCTACTGGTAATGTCAAGTAGTTTCTGTATATAACCCCAGCTAGAAATTCTTAGGAGCTGGAACTGGTATTCAGGCTAAATATTCACTTTCACAGTTTTTAATATGGGAAGTCTTGGGCTGAGCATTGTTATAAACAGCTTTCTTTGTTGAAAAGCTCCTTTTTAGTAGAGAAAGTGCAGTTGGGTGAAATCTCTGCCTTCACGAGTCGGCACCTGTTGCTCTTTACCTGCTACTTTCCTTCTTCTCTGGCTGCTAAATCATGCACATTAACCCCAAAACAGTCCACAAGGATCAATCTCCCAGCTATATGCATTGCCCCTCACCCACTCACAACCTGCTACTGAAGATTGGACACCCAATTTTCATGACCAAACCAGACTGATTTGCCTGGGGAAAAAGGTTGGAGCAATAGGAAAGAGGGAGGCTGGCTGATGGCATGATAAAGATGATGAGGATGATGATAGGCCTGTGTGAGTGTAAATGGATGGATGATGTCAGGAAGGAGCCATTTTACTGGGCTGGCTCTGAAGAATGTGTGGCAGAGAAATGGCTTTGTCAATGTGATGGGCAGTGAGACATTTCCTTAGATGGCCTTCTCCAGTTGTCTGTGATTTTGCACCCACATGATTGACCTGGACCACTGTAATCAACTCTACTAGATTTGAGCATGCAGGCTTCATGAGGAGGCTTATTATAACACCTTCCCACTAATAATATCTTTTTTCTTCAGGTTACACATTTAACTTGCATGTTGAATTGAGCTTTGTCTATAGCTTTGGTCGTTACAGTTTAAACTGTGTTTTCAAACATCTTTTCACCGAGAGTTAATGATTTCGTTTTTGTTTACATTTTTAGATAAGTTTAAAGATTCTCATTCAAATACATTGACTGGATGGATTGAATTGATTGATACACCAATTCTCTCCTCTCCTCTCCTCTCCTCTCCTCTCCTCTCCTCTCCTCTCCTCCTCTTTGCTTTTACTGCAACGCTACTTTAATTTGACATGGCTTCTTTTCTGCAAGTGACTGCCACAGCGTCCCATACGCTAAGCACCATGTAGTGATGATTGTGAGAAGGAGTTGATTAGAAATACCACATCTCCAGGATATAAAAAAGGAAACTAGATGTGTTCCCTAAAAGTCGTGGCACTGAACCCAATCAAAAGCTACTGTTTTTCTCAGGCAGCTGCAGATCCCTTCTGAGCTCATATAATGAATGATCAAAAGTTTTGAGACTCAGATGGAGCTTTGGATTTGTAGGCTTCAACATCTTTTTTCGAAGTGGTATATGGAATTGGAATATGGTATTGGAGTATCTCCCTTTTTTTTTTTTTTCGACATCACATGATAAGAATGTTGCCCAGATAGGCCCTTGAGTTTGAGAAGCAGTGAATCACAAATGGACTAAATGTAAAAATAAATATAAACACCAGTCAGCGTTTAGAAACCAACCCATTTATCTGAACCATAACGTAATTGCAAGATCTCTTGGCTCTGTTTTGCTGAACAGAATTGGAAGCACAGTGCCTGTTTTATAACTGCAGCCAGTACTTAACTCCCGATTCCTTCAGTAAGATCCTCTTCTCCCTCACGGCACACTACTTTAAGCTGGAGGAAGGTGGCGAGCGATCCCTCTGTATCACCTTTGGGTTCTTCTTCTTTGTCAAAGCAATGGCCATCCTCATTGTCACTGAGAACTACCTGGAGTTTGGACTTGAGACGGGTACAGTATGACCACAGTGTTTACAACCTTCTATAATTTCCGTCTGCTTCTCATCTATATCAGATGTCCTCGTGATTAAGTGTTGTGTTATTACTGTGAAGATGATCATGTGATCGCCACAATTCCAACACAAAAACATTTCTTTTTAAAAGACCCGTGTTAGCGGGCACTAGGCCAAAGTGAAAGTTTGCTCCTCTTTATTTTCACTAAACATTAAAGTATCGTTATCACACGCTGCTAGCAAACTCATGCTTTTTGTGATTGTATTAAAGAGAAGCACAGCCATGTGCATTTTAACAACAAATGAGCTTTCAGTTCGCAGTGAATTTATTTGAACTGAAGTAATATTATACTAGTCGTGCTCATCAAGCTACCACCCGATAATCTCCAGAGAAACTCCTCCTACTTACATGGGTGGGTTTATGCGCTGGGAAAGCAACACATGGGCTTGGCCAGGATACAGCTAGCCCTGGGTTTGCCTTTGTTGCCAGTTTACGATTTGCAACCATTTGTGTTCGATGGACAAGCACTAAATGACTGACATATAGTAAAAGTGTGTATACACAGTCAAAAAAAAGTGTAACAGTACCCATGTTTCCGTGTCAAGTTACAATTACTAAATCCCGTGATGTGTAGATGCTCCATCAAAGTCAGGTCTTTTGGTCAGAGTTTGTTCTTGGGTTTCTTTTGTTTGGGTTTTCTAAAGAAGGAAGTTTCCCATCAGTTTATATGTCAGTTTATCAGAAATATCTATTCTAAAGAGGAGGATATTTATCTTGGAGGCTTGAGGCATAATAAATGGATGGAACAGGTGATACAGTCCTAAGAGTAGACCAAAACAGTGTTTACAGTATTTACTGAGCAGACAGGACTTTTTCTCACCTTCATGTTGGTGCAGACTGCTCAAAGTGTAGAGTTCATTTTCCCTAGTTTTGGTTAAGATTAAAAATTATATTAGTTAGATGTATTTACCTGTTTGGCCCACACATAGAGTGCTTGGATTTCTAATTAATAAGCATTGCATCTGCAGATTGAGTGTTTTTATACCAACATCTACTCACCAGTTAGTGTTATTGATGGTTTTTTTTTTTTTACCTTGTCATAAAATAATGAATACAAAACAATGCCAGTTGTTTAAATAAATGGAGTTGTTTTTTTTTTCTGTAAAAAAAAATGTCATGGCTTTTCCTTGTTTGCAGGTTTCGCTAATTTTTCTGAAAGTGCTGTTCAGTTTCTGGAGACCCAAGGCCTGCAGTCCCAGTGAGTAATAATCATAATAGGGAATGTGTGTGTGTGTCGGGATTACGCCGTTTGTGTGTGCGTATGGGTAACCCTAATGTGAACATTGCTTTCTGTCTTTCTGTGTAGGGGCCCCATATCCAAACTAACATTTAAGCTGGTTCTGGCTCTGCTCTGCTCTCTGATTGGAGCATTCCTTACCTTCCCTGGGCTGCGATTGGCCCAGATGCATCTTGATGCCCTCACCCTAAACATCAGCAAAGTCACACAGTGAGTGCCCTCAGAATTCATCCTACAATAGCAATTGTAATGTAGTTTTAAGCTTTTATGAAACCATTTGGAGTAATGTTAATGGCATATTAATTAGCCAGCAGCAGCTCTTTTAGAAATCTTTGGTTTTGACCTCGTAACCTTCTGGTCACTAACACACAACCTTAAGCACTGAGCAACCACATCTGCATTTATTACTGGTAAACTGATTGACTGTCCATATATGTGTTTAACTGAGACAGAGCCTGTGCTTCTCACCACTTTTAGATCCTCGTGTACAACTGGGTCACATTATAGCCAGAGGAACCACCTGTTCACTGTAATCATATTAGCATTTGCACATGATTCAACATGCACAACCAGAGCATGACACTGCTTTATATAGTCAGCAGATAAATATTATTACAGATGGACTCCATATTAGCCTATGTTAGGGACCAAAGCCAGGCGTAATGGTAGGGGTCGGGAGATGCACACTAGCCCTTGCTAATCCACTTCAGTGTGACCAGCTCCCATTTCACCCCTGTCTGCAGCTTAGATTACACCCAAACCTATCCCCTGTCCTTTTAAAAATCACTACCACTGAGTTTGAGCTACTCCCTGTCCTTTACTTTACAGGGCCTGCTTTTATGTCCATGGTTTAGACCAAAGATTTACATGATGTGTTTTTAAATGATTCTTTCTTTTTTTTTCTTTCTTGTCTTGTAGGACGTTGCTGCATATCAACTTCTTGGCCCCACTTATAATGGTACTGTTGTGGGTGAAGCCCATAACCAAGGATTATATAATGAATCCCACACTGGGGAAAGAAAGTGTGCCTTTGTAAGTTTGGGTTTTTTTCCCCTTTTTTTCCCATGTTAAAAATTCAGTCATTCTTTAATGCTTTGAAGCTCAAGATGTGTGCATGTGTGAATGAATGAGAGAGAGAAAGAGAGAGATTGTATATATCTCTAAATGGCAACAGCGACCCAAGTCACAGAGACAAAAGATGTTGAGAGGGAAAATGTCCTGGTCTTGGAAAATCCAGGGAATACATAGGATACTGTATTAATGGTGATTTTTGGCTATAATTTAGGTGCACATTTATGCTTATGATGCAATTTTATGTGGTCAAAAATTAAACAGACGGCAATAACTCCAGAGTCAATAGATCTGATAAGTTTTCACATTTTGTGGATGAGGAAATTTGCTGACGTATGATTGTCATGTGATCTCAATTGTTCCATGACAGTGGAGCTTACTGCAATGTTGTTTCCATATTAGTTATTTTAATTCCATGTTTGACTGCTTTGTATAGTATACAAGCAACACTGGGATGTGCAAGAGAGTGGGTTTTATGCTCATATTGTCAAAACAAATGAAGATGGTGGAAATACATGAAGACCACGGGACAGACACTGAGTGCCAGTGCATGTGTCCAGCATTCCTTTTTTGTGTTAATGCTGCGGTGATCCCAATTTAATGTGGACTAGGTCTCCAAAATACATACATACATACATACATACATACATACATACATACATACATATATAATCAATCCAAAACTTAAAATGCATATTACGTGTTGTCCTAATCTGACAGCCAAACAAGCATCAAATATAAAAACTCAAGTGCATTTTATTATGCAGCATAAAGGTTAATATGAAAAACAGGTTTATGTCAACTAAATAACACAAAAGTACTCTGTACCAGTTTCTGTTTCACAGGCATGAGCGGTTATTGCTGTGTGCTCTCGCACTGATATATTAAGAAACACCCCTACTGTCTCTCTTCCCTTGCTTCTGTTAGAATGTCAGAGAAGACATACGACACGCTGCGCCTGTGGGCCGTTCTGCTGCTGTGCGCGCTGAGGCTGGCCATGATGCGCCACCACCTACAGGCCTACCTCAACCTGGCCCAGAAGGGTGTTGAGCAAATGAAGAAGGAAGCAGGGCGCATCAGCACGGTCGAGCTGCAGAAAATGGTGTGTAGTTGAACTTTCTGCATGGTTCTTTAAGTTTAATTTTATTCTCTAGAGATTAAATTAAATCGTATAAAATCGTCCCGATTCTTCGAGTTGTCTGAGTTAAAACTGTTCCAGTGGCTTGTTCCAGTAGAAAGCCATCATTATGACATGACATTATCTGAGTGGGTGAATCATTCTTCTGTGCCATATTGACTGGCAGGATATGAATGAATCATCATTTTGAAAGGATACAGGTGTATGAATGTGTCCAGATGCCCACCTCCTCCATCCCCTAAAGATCGCCGCATTAGCATAGTGGCGTCCTGCAGTGATGAAAATGTGTTGTAATGAAAAAGGATTGAGTCATATTGTTGCCCTCTGAAATGGGCCTGCTATTTGGGTTTAGTGGAGCTTCAGTTAAGATCAAAACCTCCAGAGCTCGAGCCAAGGGAAAGAGCCTGTTTGATGTGCGAGACTCATAAATGGCTGTGGCGGCGTGGTGGCGTCTGGTCTTACAGCCTTCCTCAGAATTTATACGTTTTCAGTCCTTCCTCCTAGCTAAACTCCCAGGGAGCAGTCTCTCTGAGTCTGTTTGATGAACCCTTCTTGCCCAGAAGTAGCTTGTTTTTTGAAGTGGATTTGTGCATAGGAGCTGTTTTTAACTGCAAATATGGTCTTTTTTTTTCTGCCAGGTCGCTCGAGTCTTTTACTACCTATGTGTGATAGCTCTTCAGTATGTAGCACCACTGGTGATGCTGCTGCATACAACTTTGCTGCTAAAGACATTAGGTAAGCAGATCAGACCTGTTCATCTGCAATATTTCTGGTGGTGGTCAAAGTAGGATTGGGCAGTATGAGCATGATGGATAAATCATGAATGCTCTGAGGGTATCATCAAGTTTTGTCTGTACTTTTATAACAATGACCTACTCCACAGTTAGCTAATTGTAGGTTATTTAAGTACAAATTGATTCTTTTTTTAGTCATTAAATAAATCATTTTTGCATAAATGTATTATTTATTTTTAAAATTTAAATAAATAAATAACAGAATTAGTGGCACTCTTCAAGAGAATGGTCAAAAATAATCGTATAAAATAAATATTACACACAGAGATTAAATGATGCCTCTCAGATAATTGGAGCAGCTACTTATCTTTTTTTCTCCTTTTTACCCATTTATTCTCCTAATTTTAATCATTGCTTATTCCCACGCACTAGATAGTTCTCTAGTACTTGAAAGGTACCAGCATGGGAGTGTGAAGGCTAGCACGTTTCCTCCGAAACACATGAAGCCACCACATCTTTTTAAACTGCAGCTCGTGCTGTGCTACAGGGCAGCTGACCGTCCACTTCCTCGTACATGAGCTCTGAGACACCCACGACTGGCTAATGTCCGTCTAATTGACAGGAGAGTAATGCCATCCCTCCCATCCAGAGAGCACAGCCAATTTTGCTCTTTTTGGTCTCCTGGGCATGGATAGCTGTGGCCTGTACCTCTTCATGCTTACTCTTATTATCATTTTGTAAATAGCTTCTATTTATACCACATGTGCAAAAATTATAAGCATGCCTAATTAAAATAAGCAATTTCAGGCTTAAAAGTGTCTTATTCCATTGGTGGATAAAGTTGCATTTTTCAATTTACCTGAAGGTAGTATAGGAAAACAGTTGATACAATAGTATATTATTATATTATAGTATAATAAAATATATTTGGATGATAGATCATGTACAAAAAAAAGTTTTTAAAGACATTTCTAACACTGACTATTAAAATACCATATCAGTACAATATTTGTACCTTAACTTGACAGTAAATTATAGTCCATTCCATTTGTTTTCTCATATTCCGATACTGAGAAATATTAGATATATTTGGCCATATTCAAATATTGTGGGGCTGAAAACCGTTTTTTATTTTAAATCTTCAGGAACTATATTTTTGTCCGTTTAGTTTTTCCATGGGGCATAAATATGAGGTTGCACACATGTAGAATCCCTTTCTCCTCTATCACAGTTGGAAAAAAAACAAACGATAAGAGCTTCAACAGTAGGTTGTTTACCTGCACAAGTCAGGACCCCATATCCTGGTTGCCTGGTTAATAATTGTGGGACTTGACTGCATTGTGAAACTGTTATCAAGCATCTTATTGCCCACTCCTACGCTACTAGCTTTCAAATTCCTTTTTCTTTCTTGATTCATATCAGGTGGACATTCCTGGGGCATTTACGCTGAAGAGAATGAGGACTCCCACCTGGGGACAGCAGGACAAGCAGAAGCTCAGGCACCACAAACAGTGGCGCAGCTCTCTGTGGCTTTGGGAGGACTGAGGACCGTTTTCACTCCTTTGCTTTTTCGAGGCCTCCTCTCCTTCCTCACCTGGTGGATTGCTGCCTGTTTATTCTCCACATCTCTCTTTGGCCTCTTTTACCACCAGTACCTGATGGCTGCATAGCGACAGGCTACCTGCGGGCCAGTGTTAGCAGAGAGGACTGTACAGCCAAAGGCCCAGAAACTCCATCACTTTCTTTTCACAACCATATCTCTCTGACGGGCTTCCTTTATGGACTTTGATGTCCTTTTTTTTTTTTTAAAAATGTGTTTCCAGCATCACGTTCAGTCAACCATTGTGAACAATAACAATAATGGTAATAATGATTAATGATTTGATATTCATAATGTTGGGAATAGTGAAGATTGTCTCCTGGATAGGGGGTGTGTATGTTGATTTAACAATGCAGGACACCCATGAATATGCAGATGGATACATTTTATGGGCCTTTTTTGTTTGTTTTAAACACACACTGAGAATTTTGGAGTTGTGCATTGCTTATTGAAATACTGTATTTTTAAATTTTAATAGAGTTCTAAATGGATGATAGATGATATGCAAAAAAAAAAAAAAGCGGGGTTTTAAATGTGATTTTAAGTCATTTTTCACGTTCACCTCTGAAATTTGGCTTTGCTGTAGGGAAGGTGGACGCCCCCAGTGTTGTACGACTCTAACAACTAACAAATGTTGTATTACGGCAAAGAATAGCGTTTGGGCTGTGGATAGCACCTGGGAGGGGGGCGTATTAATTAAATGTGGGGGTTGTTTTTATCTTTATTGCCAGGCAGGTGCTTAATAGGCCTTCCTGTTTGAGTTTGTATAACTGTACAAAGACTGAGCTAATTTAACAGTATGTGTGAGTGTGTGTGTGTGTGTGTGTGTGTGAGAACAGACAAGTGTTAGAATAAAGACATCAATGCCTGGAGGCTGCAGCTGACCCCTGCCGCTTGCAGGCATAAATCTAAAAAGGGCATTTTGAACAAGAAAGGAGTGATCTTTGGAAACGATCTAAAGCACTGGCCTCCGCTCTGCTCCTGCCTCTCCTTTTAGTTTAACTGGTCAAACGTTTTGCTTTGAATCTAGGGTCCAGCGTGATCAAACAGAGCCTGCAAGTGCACCGCACATGCTACCATGTCATGCCTATTGATTTGCCGTCACGGCTCTAGTATTTGGATTGATTTCCGTTTAGCTTTATATTAAGGTGCCAAGGATGCGTGTAAGCGCTAATCTGTTGTGAGTGTAACTGCTTGTGTCCATTCGCAGACATCGAGCCATGTGGCCTGCTGTGCAATGTAAGTATTCACACTCAGCTGTTCTCTGCAGTATACAAGCACTAGGGGAAGAGACCTCATGGCTTGTTAATACAAAGAGAGCTTGGTGTGTTTTGTGTACCTCGTGTGCAGCAGTATAGCAGTGTATGAGTCTGAATTCTGCAGATTTTTATACATTTTGGTCAGTAAAAACATGGGGATTGCACTACAGCTCAGACAAGCAGAACAGATACAGGATACACATATCAGTTTGATTTGTAATGGTGTCTTTTTTTTTTTTATTATTATTATTATTACCATTTTAACTCTTTTATGAGTTGTAAAAGTCAGTCTTATCCTCTCTCTCCATTTTGCATTTTGGAGAGTGTGCACAATATGAATGTATCTGTCCTGTGGTTTTGATGTATGATTTTTCATTTTTCATTTGTTCATTATTTTTCCTGGTTCAACGACAAATTTTCAACTTGGCCAAACCGGTGACAGTTTTTGGTTAGTATTGCTGACCAAATCAGTTATTTATTTAACATGCAGTGGTTTAACATTCAGAAGGCTGTCTGTTGCCTGGGATACCATGCCTTTGAGTCAGTATTAAGTAGAGGAATGGGACGGAAACAGTGTTCCAATAATTATAAAATTTGGCTGAAATGTACTTTGCACAATCATCAACCTAATCAGTCATATATCCAGTGTCATCTCTTTATCACTTGCAAGCAAGAAACTACTGACTTTGCCAAGTTATCGAGTTATCAGATTCTTACCTTTTTGTCTTTTCTAGCACTTCAAATTTCAAACAAGTAGTTGAAGAGTGACCAAGAGCAGAAGGAAGCTGTTTATCATTTACTAAATACCTCTTTTTCATCATAGCTATGTGTCTTTAAACATTTCAAACCTAATGCCAAATAACATATAATCTTGGGTTCTTAACTGGGGCCGTTTGGATTTCACAAGACAAATTTGACAAATCATTTGTAAAATTCCTATTCTTTTTCTTTCTTTTCTTTCTTTCTTTATTTTCTCCATTGACTTCTAGTGGAGATGAAGCTGGGACACTTCTTAAAATCCACAAGCCAGAATGGCCTTGTTTGTCTTAATTGTGTTTTATGTATAGCGGTTCTACTGTTTTATTTATTATTTTTTGTTAGTTTGTGTTTAATAAATGAATGTTGAGGGGAAATTGTCATTTTGGTTTTCTTTTTTAGTTATCATAGTGTATTTGCTTTTTTTAGTTATCATAGTGTATTTGATTTGAATTTAAATTATTTGGACATTTTCTGGTTTTATTTTGGTTTTATGGGTTAACAGCTCATTTTGCCATTTTTGCGCGCGCACACACACACACACACACACACACACACACACACACACACACACACACACACACACACACACACACACACACACACATGCATATTGGCATACAGCAGGTTTTCCTATTCACTAGTCACGTATGTAACTGTGTTCTGTGAACCCTTGATACCCCCTTGTGTGCGAGCACATTTATGCCAAGACCTTACAACGTAGTCACACAGTGACACATGACATCGAATTTGCCGTAAATACTGCTATCATAAAGGCATCTGTTCTGGGTGCTCGTTTCAACTGACAAGGAAACCTGGCTGTTATCCAGGGTTCATAGAACCAAAGCTTCATATGTAACTATTGTTCTGTTTCACCACTCCTGCATGGGGAATGTGAAACACATAGCGTATGCCAACAATGTCATGAGGAATAGCATTCACCTTCCAAGTACACAGAAAGGTGCTCAGAGATGAACTCGCCACTCCCCACTGGGAGGGTGAATGTTGATCTTGAACACCATGGAGAAGGTGCATGAAGACATCCAGCTAGCAGCAGCATGGACTTATTAAACAGCACACCTCCAAATAATAACCATGATACTCCATGCCCTTCTGTCTGAAGGCCATGGTGATTACATTCACCACCCACTAGCCCAGCCTATGCCTAAACAAGGGCCCCATTTTGTCTTTCCTCAATGGGAAATATACACTTAGTCTGAGGATCAGATGGCCTAAGCCCGTCTAAATAGTACTGTAGGGTGCATACCTGTTACAGCAAGGAACGCTCTGTGTACTCGGCTTCATTGAAAGATTCAAGGTTAATCTGAATTTCAGTTTTGGGTGATGTGAAATTGGGCATCCCAGAGTCATCTGGTCAACAATGCATGCAAGGTAAGCTTATCACTTAAGAATGCAACTCCCAACTCTTTTTGAAATGATTGGCAGTTTGGCAATGCATTCTGAAGGACCATACCCACAGGCGATCACAGGTGATCTGGCTGAGGATGCCAAATCTTGCTGTGCTTTTGGGACAGCAGATCTGCTCAGCGAGGAAGCCTCAAGGGTGTTCCAACCTCTAGCAAAAGCAATGGTGGAAAGCCATCTCGGGGCCACAAACAGGACACTGTGGTTGGTTGCTGAATAGTGTGCACCATAGGAAGAATCAGTGTTAGAGGAGTAAAAGTGTATAGTAGAAGAGGAAAAGTATCATTTGCCATACTGGTAAAACATTGAGGGCCAGATGGAGCGCCCCTTAATTTTAGCAGGTTGATGTGTTCCTATCTTACACTGGGGGGCCACATCTCACCCCACCATGTATGGGAGGTGTCCGTGGTGATCATATCTCTTAATGGGGTACCATTCACAATTGCACTGCTTTGTTAGATATGTCCTGCATCAGCAACAAACCAATGTTTGAATTCCTCTCACCATGACTGCTCATTTCCATCTATGGGGTTTGGGGTCCAGACTTAACCCATAGTTCCAGCAGGCCCAGGCTGATCGCCACTGTGGCTACCATCATCAGTACTAGCCACTACCAGTACCACACATGGCAGTCTGTCTGAATCTGACCTGCCTGTGATTCATCATATTAACCAGAACACACAAAATAGTTTTACATGAGTTGAGGCCTGTCCAAATCCCCCTTAAAGCTATCAGTAAGGTCTTTGTGCTTTGAAATAGTGAGTACTGATGCAACTGGCATTGTGTGAAAGAGTGTATTTGATGATGTGGGTTGCATAGCACTATCTAGCCTTACTTGGGCTGCCACCATCTTTAGAGGGGCTGCCATGGCTACATCAGACCCTGTCAGCACTGCATACAAGCTAGCAGGCTGACCCAGACATTACTTCAGATGTTTCTGAGGCTGGAGATGAACATGGTGGTTCAACTGCTAGGTCATTATCAGCCTAGTAGCACATAGTATGGTGAGAGAAAACAATCATGCTAGCAGCACATTATCCACAGGCCTGTTAGTAGTCTTGAGAGCAGGGGACATGTATATTCTGAGGAGACAAAGCAGAGGCAGAAACTGATCTGGAGAGAAACATTCACAAAAAAGTGATACTATCGAGCAGAAAGTAAAACTATACAGTGCAAGCTCATAGAGATAACATAGCGAACAAGGTGTCAAGTGACATCTAATAAAGGCTAGTATTGCTAACAAGGGAAAACCAACACAAAGCTAACAGATGCAATGGATCTCATGGCATTCTATATACAGAACCACATGACCGAGGTAGAAGAGGATGAGAGGAGAATATTCCAAGCTATGGAGGACAGGTTAACTGTAGCTCCAGCTGTGGTCACATGCTGCCAAGTTGACAGCTCCATGTTGTGTACATGTGATCCAATCTGTATGAGCCAGCAAGAATAAAGGACAGATGACTACATGACGACATTTACTGCGCTATGCCTCACTATACATCTTTGTTGGAAGATCCTGGCATGTTTCACACTACCCCTGGCAGTTATGAGGGCTGAAACAGAACTGAGTATTAACATTAGTAAGGACGTGGCATGTGCCACGATAAAAATTACAGGAGAATTGCCTAATCTTCATGAACATAAACCTAAACATAACTGTTTATGACATTCTCACTACAAGTTAACTGGCATAACTAGATAGCTAGCTACAACACCTAGCAAGTTATTTATTCCGACCACATCAAATTAGTTTACTAAACTTATTGATGAATATCTTCTGGCAACACTAGTTGTGTTGCTTCTTGAATGCATTCCAAGGTAATGTGTTTACAATAACAATTTTGTGCATATATTGTGGTATTTTGTACAAGCGGTTACTGATACTCTGTGTAACAGGTAAAAGAATAGCCCCGATCCCACAGACTGAAAAGCATTCCTGTACTCATTTAAGATATGCCTTTGTACTATTGTTGATATGACCTGGAACATCAGGCCTCTCCTTGCTCTCAGTCTTTGGATCAATGAGACAGATTCCAAAACAAACTGTCAGAGTGGGTCTTTTCTTCTTTCGAGAGGACTCTATTCACTTCGCCCATCTTCACCGCAGCCCACTGTGCGGCCTTTTCAGGACCATCATTCCCAAGTACTCCAATTTAACAGAAGCGTTCAAAAAAGTTTTTGGTAAATGGCACTTTTAAATCACCTATTCATTGTCTCCAGCAGATAATGAGGACTTGATGATTGGGCTGTTTCTGTTGAAAGTGGGAAAATAAATACTGGGAAGTTGACATAATGGCTGACCTCACCTTGCTGCCTTCGTATTAAACAGGAAGTACACTTGAGTCTTATCAGGAACATCAGCCTGGAAGCCTTGTATCTCCTTCAGAGAAATGAATTACATCTGATTGATAATTTAAAGAACCCTTTAAGAATACTATTGTTTATTGATATGTGTCACAAAAGTGTAACATTTTTCTACATAATTTTCATTGCATTCATTGCAAGTATTCCAGCGCTTAACGAGTATCTGGATTCATCGAGAAAAAATTCTTCCCAGTGATAATTATTCCGCACTTTTAAGGTGTTCTTTCGTCTTACCCTCATATATTATTTGATATACTAGTATCATTAACACTATGCTTTATATGCTGGTATAAATGATACCACCACAACACTTGGTATTTTACACCAGATTACAACATTTCTTACAGGCTCTGGAAAAAATACTGAAGGCTCAGAGCAAGCTTTTAAGAATATATTCTAGCACTTTCTCTAACCAAATGATTGGCCTGCTCCTGTGGTGTTATATGTCATTTAATTATATTGAGCTGGACAGTGAATATTTCATGCCATATATAATTGTGGAAAATAAGGGGAAGTGAACTGCTGCATGAAAAAAATGTCAGTTTAACTGCTCTGACAAAAGACAGAAAAAGAGGATTTTGAACAGGTTACACTGCCCCCTTGTGATCAAAACTGTATGCAGCAGGGTCACAAATGAGAACGCGATCATTTCTTTTTTTTTTCTTTCTTTTTCTTTCTCATCACAATGAAAATGTACAATTGGTTCAAGAAGAAGGCTAATCTTTCTATGATATTAAAATAAATTCTTTCATTTGCCAGTGTGACAAATGATTCTAAAATTTTATGTTATTTTTTTAATTCACATCAAACAATATTTAACCAGAAACAGAGCCTAGGTGAGAAAAAAAGATAAATTTGAGAAAGTGAAAGAATAACTTTCCCTATGATATGCAGGTTAATGTATAATCAATGATGCAGCATGCATTTAATTAAAATTGCTCAGTAGAAATCATTATGAAAATGTCTCATAATTACAATTCTGTCTTTGAGAAAAATTCTGTCATACACCATATGTAAAGGTGTTATAAGGGGCTAATTATCTTTGGTCAGTGGTGTACTAGCCCGTATAGCTTTGCTAATTTAAACCTCGGTGGCCTTTTATGTGTCCCTCGAGTCTTTCATTTAAGCTTTGGCCAGCAGTCCAAGGGCAGCAAGGGTCAGTAGCCAGTCAATTGGAAGCCTCGAGGGACAATGAGATTCCAACAGTCCTGCTAAAGGAAGTGTGTGGGGGCATGTTTATATATCTTACTGGGGACTAAATGTCCTCATAAGGATAGAAATATCTGACAGTTTTGATCCAGTGGGGACATTTGGCTGGTCCCCATGAGGAAAACTATATAAAATTTTGTATATAAAACTAACCAGATAAACTAACGAACGAGAAATCAAACCAGAAAGGTTTTCTTTTGGTTACTAAGTTCAGGGTTAGATTTGTGTAGGCATAGCATTAATTAGCTGCACTAATAACCAGTGGAAGGTCCTCACAAGAATAGTAACACAAATGTATGTGTGTGCATGTGTGAATGTGTGTGATCAAAGTAAAAGAAGCTAACTGGCCTTTCTTGCACCAAAAATATATGACTTCTCACAAAATCGAATTGCACGAGGCTAAAAATGACAGGAATGATTTCTTGCTTCTCGTAAAAAAGAGGAATTTTATTGTTACTAAAAGATACATCAGCACAAGCATAATCTGAAAATTGAGCCATTTCTCGATTGGTGTCAATGCATTCTGTTTAAAAATGTCTGTTTGAGGGAAAGTCAGGCTGAGAAATAGCCCCTGATTTTTTTTCTTTCTTTTTTTTTTTGAGGTCTTAGCTATTATTTGTTAAAGGGAAATGCCCATTAGCTATGAAAAGCCACCATCGTTTATCTCACAATATGCGGCTGTAAATTGTGGCATTATCTGAGGAGAACAGAGCTGGGATATTAGAATTAGAAAGAACCTGAGATGTATTCCCGACGCATACATTACTGCCACAATGTGTGTCTAAGAAGAAGAAATAAACCCTTAGTCACTGCTGCTTGAAAGCACGGCCTCAGATCTGAGATTTACTTCCGCATTCATTGACATGGCTCTGCCGTGCCTGACTGTTTGCTACAGTGCTTGTGTTGCTGCTGGAGACCGCGCGCACTGCGTGTGTGTCGCGTAGCATCCCGGCATGCTGCAGGAGCTGCGGCCCCATAAGTCAGCGCTGAAGGTGAAAGGCGTGATGTGGCCTCTGCATGCCATCCTGAGAAAGAAGAAAAAAGAGAAATAAAGGAAAAGAAAGAGTTTTGTGTTAGCATGTCTCTCTGCGAGGGGCTCTGTCTCTGTGTAAGGTAAAGAAAAGATGCTTTTCTGTAGGGCGCAGGATGTGCATGCTTCGTGCAGGGGCCCTCCTCCTCATTTCACTAAAGCGAGCCCATTTAGCAAACGCCGTGCCATTGTTACCTAGCAACAGTTTAATTAAAATGGCATCAGCGACCTGGGAGCCTTTTCTGCAAAAGCAGCGTCTCGATTTGGACATTTTTTCCCCCGTTCTTTTGAATCATATACAAACAGTATATTTACATTTACACCCTTTTTTTCCCCCTCTTATTTGTCACAACTTTATATTCTTGGGTCATGCAAATGAATTAAAAATACATACAGTAGACTCATGTGTTAAAAATTAGTGAACCGAACAAAAGATAAATTCCACCTAGATACATGATGAAGCTTGTAATAAAATTATGAAGAAATACTCATTTTCTTTTTCTCGTTCAGTTTCTGTAACAACAAAATAATTGTAGATACATATTTAAAAGACCAGCCAGTGATTGCACAGATTTTATCTGGAAGAAAATAAACAAAACAAAACAAAAAAAATTACAGAATACATTTATTACAGTGTAAATTGCCCACACTAATAATATTCTCAAGGAATATGATTATCATAAGGAAAGTTAAAAAGGACAGCAAATAATCACTTGTACAACCTACTTACAACAAGCATTATAAATATGCATCTGTTAGATAGATAGATAGATAGATAGATAGATAGATAGATAGATAGACGACAAACATTGTGACATTTTTTTTACTCTCTGCTTGGTAAGCGGCGCAATATCTATTTTTATATCCACATTAGTATATTTAATTCATTCACAGAAAAAAAAAAAAAACGCTTTTAAATGTGAAGCAGTAATGCAGGATAAAGCATGTTTAACGTGGCAAAATAAGGGAACGGATTTCATAATTGCAAGGTCTCCACCTTGAAAGTTACTCAGAGTCACTTTCACCAAATTGATGTGAGAATACATACTGCCATCGGCTGCTCCTTGTCCTAAAAAGGTGATGAAGGAGAATTTTAGATCAGGCCGTAGGAATGATGGAACCTAATTTTAACTATTTCTCCGGAGACCTCTTCTTTTCTGCGTTGCAAATGACTCTGTACTTTCTATTTGCTTTCTGTCAAGCTGAGTTTATAAAACACACCAGCGGTTTTAAGACTAGTGTGGCGTATATAAATTGATAGATGATTTTAAAAATCAGGTTCATGTGAGTATCAAAACTAAGACATTTGCTAATTCACAGATGTGAAACGTGAGTTCTAGCAGAGTGCAAACTGTGTTGTTTAAATTAGTCTTTGCATTTGAATCATAAATGCTGTATATCCAACACTGAGACACAATAATTTAAGATTTTTAAATTTAGTTTTGATCAGATACTTTTTGAAATTATCTTTTTCAGATGAACTTTGTCAAAGTATAGCCTTTGTTAATAAAATATTTACTGAATTGTCTCAAAGATTCCAGGCCAGGATAAACACCCTGTGATAGATAAATACCAGTGATGTCTACATTTTTTTTTTTAAAACTCTGTGTTAACCATAATGGAGGGTTGGGTGGGAAAGTGCGCTAGTGAGTGTAGGGATCAGCTCTGATCAGTCCATGTCTGTTCCTCCAGACACACTTCTCCTCTCTCACAATGCTCACAATGATCACGGCACGTCCTTCATACCAATGGCAGACAATAGGTAGAGCCTGAGGCCATATGCTGGGCCTCTTGATGCAGGTTCGTCTGCACGGTCATGTGTGGGAAAAGGGGGTCTTTCGTCTGGGCCAGACGAAAAAGGTCAGAAGGGTCTACTAAAACCAGACTCTGAGGTGATGTTGACGAGCCACTTACAAAACTGCTTACTTAAAGAACAGCGACGAGGCTGAGGTTTGATGAACATGAGAAAATAGAGAGGATTTACGATTTGTGTCTAATAATTATTTGGCATGTCTGAGATAGAGAGCTTGCACCTAAGAAGTCCTGATGGGTGACAACAATTTTACTTGTACTAGGAGATGCTTGTAAATTGAGATGGGAAAAATTTGGTCATATTTATTTGATCGTAAAAAATAAGGCTTCTCTCAATCGACCATTATTTTGTCACAGTCATTTAAAACTGACAATTAAATAAGGACATCCAGTATTAAGGGCATATTAAGAAATGAAATTACGCTATCGAAAAGACAACAGCTGTATGTTGTTGCAAATTAATGCTAAAAGGTGACGCAATCAAGATATACATTAGATAGATGTTTAAATTCAGGACAGGTTTTCTCCACCACCCTCCCCCACACCGATAATACCGCCATTTCTCCCATGATTACTATGCATATAACCCTCTCACCATAGCATGCATTAATTAGCGTGCAGATAACTAGAGGCTCCCCCCATTCACAGCCTGAGACTCTTTCATTAACATGACAGAGGCCGTACATTCGCTTGCTCCTCCATGCTTCCATCCTGGGGCCTCTGATTTAAAAGCGGGCCCCTTAGTCACAAATCTTCTAGTCTTTTCTTATCCCCATCCTCATTTGGTTTTGCTCTCACACGTTAACTAGAGCTAATCACTAATGTTACCTGTTCGTCAAACCCTATTCCAACTAGCCCACCTAAGTGATAGCATAACCTTACCCTCATGTGACCGTCACACATTGTAAGCTGCTTGTATGGATACGAATAATAACCAAAAAAAAAAAAAAAATTGGGTTAGTGTTAGACTTTATGCTACATTTCTTTCTACACAGAGCTCCAAAATGGCCTCCCTGTTCTAATCTGCTCCCCTTAATAGCTTTATATGTTCCTCAAATAGACCTGCTCCCTGTTTCTCATACCCTCCCTGTCTCTTCTTCGGAGCAATCCTGAATTCTGTACCTGATTGGGAGCTGGCTATACTAGCTCAGCTCGACGGGGCCTTGCTCTAATTTCAAGGTAAAACATCTCATTAGCCCTGGCCCTTGAAAGACGCCCGGACCATCTCATATTCAGTTACGCATTCACTTTGAATAAAGCGTGAGAGGCAGAGAGAAAGGGAGGATCAGGCAAGAGTGGTTCCTTTTTCTTACCTGAGAGGAAAGGAACGAGAAGGCCTGCTGAGGCCTCGGTAATTTCAGCATGGCTTGAGGATAAAAAAGCTTTCCAAACAGAAAAAGGCAGAGACCTCTCAGGTTTGAGTTAAGTTCTAGTGCAGCCTTGAAATGGTTACTGTTGTATGAATAGCATCATATTGTTAACGTTCATGTCATGCGTTTCTATTTATTATTAATTAAATCAGTAGGCTAAGGAAAGTAGATTTGCAATAATAGATTACACTGATGAAAACATTATAGTTTTAAGGACTATCATCTTGATAAAATCTCAGATTGCTGGTAATATTATACATAAGAAATATAGTAGCTTCTCTGCAGTCTGTTTACTATGTTTTTTTTTGTTTTGTTTTTTCTAAAGTAAAATACAAGCAGGTATGGGACACTACAAAATTATGTAAATAGTGGTAGACTCTGATTTTATTTTTTGTGATGCAAAAAATCTAGTGCACATATATACGGTTATTATATTTGGGACTGAACAAATATCTAAAATCTCAAAAATCTGTGCATTGTAGGAGGAAATTAAGTACGATTGCATTTGTTAGAACTCATAAGGTAGATTTAGAGAGGTTCAGTACTTTATTAGTAATTAATATTGCTTTCTCGTTCTTTAAGAAAACAAAACAAACAAACAAACAAAAAAAACATTTTTACGTCTGCTACAAAATGCCAAAATGGTTTCATCTGTATTATAAGTGGTATTCTGGCTTTCTGAATTTTGATTTGACATGCTTGAAGGAGATACTAACAAGCAAACAAGGTTTTAGATTATACTGTAGCATACGGTATATACTGGAAGAAGATATGTAATGTTATACCATAACCATTTACACCCAATCATATTTCAATTTATTTCTCATATGTATAGTGTTGCTTAGTTGTTTCATAGTTATTATATAGTTGTTTCTTTTATTGTTGTTTTATTACACATTTTATGCATTGTTTTACTACTCATTTGAATTAACATAACATATCATCTGGTTTGTATTTTGTAATGCATTGCCAAATCGTACTGATGTAATTCATTTTATTGATCTCAGATAACAATTTGTGCTTCTGTTATTTGCTATCAGATATAAAATACACTGTAATCTATAATATATAATCAGATATATAAAGGACTTTAATCTTACCAAATCAACAAACAAAAAAGGTTCTTTCCTTGACTAATACTGTATACTGTATATTGTCTAAAAATGTACTGTACCACCAGAACAATTGCAGCCACACTTGTTGCCCTTTACCATAGGTTAACTCATAGATCACTATTTGATGTTAACTGAACGAATTTGGGTTGAATTTCACACCCATTCCTCATTCCACAGAGCTTAGTGCAGAATTGTTGGGTTTGGACTCTCATCTGCACTGTAACTTTATACATTAAGAATAAAGTACTTGGCTTAAACTTGCTCTGCTATGGTTGTTTACTGCTGCCTCTAATGATCTGTCTCTCAGAGAGAGCTGAGAAAAAGGAGCCTCTTCTAATGAGGGCTCACTCAGAGGAAAGGCCGGCGAGGGTTGACAGGGCCAGGGCGGGAACACGGCAAAGCTGATTCAAAGCACTATAGAGGCAATAGAAGCTTTCCTATGTGTGCAGAGTCACTTATTAACTCTGATTACTGTATGAATGAACGGCAAGGGAGGAAGGAGGTTTTCCGTTCTGGCTCTGAAATGTAACAGCTATGACTCACCAACCGGATGACACCACATCTGATTGGATGAAGTCGTGACAAGGCGTCCTACTGACAAATCAATGGTATACCAGTGTTCGCTAATTGGTTATTTCTAATATCACATCTATATAAGGAACATGTGGAAGAAGAACGGCTGTTACAGCTATTCATGCACAAGACAAGAGAGACCGCTGGCCTAAATGTCATTTTTGCGCTTAAGTACAATGATAAAGACATTTTCATTGGCAGAGAATCATCTCTTTAGATCCAGGTTCAACTATAATCCTGTTTCTATGAAGATATAAGGATTGCAGTGACAGGAAGTGACCTTTAACTTTAACACCAACAATTGAAATATGCAGAAAATAGTCTTCACTAGAGGCACAAGGACACTGTAGTTTAGACATACGTATCAAGGCTGGACCCCTAAACCTCAGAGGCATAAAATTACCTCTCACCAGTCCAACACTCAATAGTATCAGTATTTATAAAATATATAAGCTGGATTAAATATTATTAAAGTCTTTCAGTTTCATACCAGTTTCAGTTAGACGTTAAACAGGTAGACTCCCAGGCCTCAGTGCTTGCTGAAGTGAGGAAGGAGAGTTCAAACATGTGAGGTGTCCTGGGATGAGGCAAATCAAAGGCAGGAATAGATGGAATGCTGAAATTCGGAGGCAACCCTTGCCTCGAGGGCACACCACAGGAGTTAAAACGTTCTGCCCAGCCTCAGGCTGCAGATGAATGAAGCAAAAGGTGTATGGAGGATTTGCAAATTGCACCATAACCTTCAGCTGCCTCAAAAAGTTCTGTGTGGCGCTTTGCGTCTCGCAAACACGGCTCAGAAGGGAGCCACTATGGATGACGCACCCTGTTACTGTCACATATACGGATAATGTGGAATATTATTACATAATTTCATAGCAAGCAGCTAGGAAACATTTAGTAATTATCAAAGTACAGCAGCGTGTGCTGAAAGGCTGCAATCCTCTTTTTCCACCTTTTTCCACGTTTTTTAATAAGTCACAAACATAGGCCTACACTACACTACACTACACTACACTTCCCCCAGTTGCTTTCACAAATACACACATTCAAACTCACACGTACACATAAATACTGCGGCCCCCCACTGGGCGCCTGAGGAGATGAAAGCCAGTGCAGCTGCACCTACCCCGGTGTGGCGCAGTGGCTCTCAGGAGGAGCTCTCAGCATGACACAAAGCATTGGCGTAATACACACACACACACACACACACACACATACACACCACACACATACACCCTTACACACAAACACAAATCATATACAGTAATTATGCATAGCAAAAACACAGAAACGCCACTGTATGTGCTTAAATCTCACTAGTCCTACAGAGAGATGGGGACTATATAAAGCTACATTGCAATAGCCTTAAAGCAATAGCTTTAAATTTAAATTGTCAATCTTACAGTTTGTATTTCCTCATTCCTCATCAGAGAGATAGAGAGAGAGAGAGAGAGAGAGAGAGAGAGAGAGAGTGCTAAAACAGAATATCTATTCATTAGACAGTAATAAAGGAATTCTAGCATAATTCCCTGTATATTGCAGAAGGAGTTCGGCCAAAAAATGAAATTTACACTCGTGCCCATACTTCCAATATAGTTGATAAGCAGAGGCAAGTTTTGTGTTTAATATTTGCTTCTTTAGTTTTGCACTGGCGCTAACAAGTAAGCTTAATGGCGTCTTAGGCAATTATGCTTGAGAGTAACGAGAAAATTCTGTAATTTTCACGGAAATGATCCTATAACACATTTTTTCCCTTCTTCATCTAGGTGAACAGCAGCTTTATGCTAACAACCTCATCTAAAATGTCAATGAATATAGCGTGACTACTTCAATGCCAATCTCCAGAATAACAGAGTCTCAATTAGCTTTAGACCCGGAATTATTTCCCCCTCATCCACACTGGGCCAATCACAGCATAAGCTTTGTTTGAAGAACTCTGGGATGCCCTTCAGTACTTTGGCCCCATTCATCTTGCTAAATAATCCCTTTAAGAATTTAACTGGCGGGGCAAACTGTGCGAAGCGTGCCAGTAATTGTGTGCAGAACCTTGGACGTCTGCATGAATATTTACCCTGTCATCATGACTAGAGGACACAGATAAATCCTGGCGAGGGACGACGGAGGTGAAAGGGAGAGAAGATGTGAACATGGCTGACAATGAAGGAGTCAGATGCTGGATGAAACCATGTAACTTCATACCATACAGCAATCTTACTGCAGTGGATATCTTTATTAGGCATGTGCTGATAATCAGTTATATTCAGAATGCACAATATTGTAATTATGGACTTATGTATGGACACAATATGTAATTATGAATCAGTGAGAATCATCACCACTGTATTTCATTATTTAGGTTTTTTTTTTTTACAAACACATTCCTTTAGTATTTTTCAAATACAGTGTCATGACAGTAACAATAATTGTGAATTTTATAGTTACCTTTGTGAATTTGACAGCAAAATCTACAAATAATCTATGTGATATCTACGTGATTACTCAGACAGCTGAGTAAATAGCACTAGCGGTTAGATTAAATTCTCAACCCCTTATTTTTAATTCAGGAAGAATGGTGAACAGCAAACCTTTGTTTTGTTCATCTTTACCAATCAATATTTTGGAAATATTGCATAATCTGTCACATTTTACTGCACGTTTCAGTTCTTAAGAAAAATATATATGGAGCTTCTCTGTAGTGTTTGTAACTTACAATAATATATACCATTTTTCATGCTTTGCCTAATAGATATATTTTTAGAATATTCAAATAATCAGTCTCAGCACAATATGAATCTTAGTGCCTTCGTTCTACTCGTTCCTTGGTAAATGGAGAGAATAATCTTGCCATCCTGTAACGACATCACTGCTGCAGTGACCTCTTCTCATGGCCATGGCATCATAAGAGCTATTCTTCTCCTTTTTTTCTATATGCCCAGGGTCTCTCTCTCTCTCTCTCTCTCTCTCTCTCTCTCTCTTTTTCAGTAAAGCAAAAATACACACACATCTAAGGGCTGGTTTATACTTCTGCGTTAAAGCATATTTGCAAATTTGCATCACAATGCAGAGAAGAGGTTTATGGGTAAGCGTGCATGCAGTGGCATACTGAAAGACTCAAAAAGCTAACAGCATGTAACGTGCATCTATGGTACTGTATGGCAACCAGGCATCAGGCAAATGCTGATTGGTTGGGATACAGATGTAACCGAATACAAATACATTATTCAGAACAAACAGATAGTTGGAAGCTGACACAATTACAGATATGAATAGGAGAGCCTGTATGTTTTTTTTAAAAAAGCTTGACAGAAAGGTTCACAGTGCATCTGGTTGAGACTAGAGGTGTGTTGTTGTGGGATGCATCAAAAAAGTTGCACAAATGGGTTGCACAATGAGTTTTTACATTCATGCAATGTCGAGCAAGCGGTCTGATATGATTATATGTAGCTGATGTAGCTGAGGTTGAGGAACTCTCAGAGCCAGAATTCACTCACCATGCTGACAGTGCTAACATTTCTACCTCTGAGTTTTCCTAAGTGTTTCCAGGGTATAGTGGTAGGGCTTATGCTTAATTGAAAACAAAACATAAACAATATTTTCCCCCTTATTGCATCTAATACTTTCTGTCTTCTATAGGCCGTGCATCCATCGACCATTTTATAAAAGTGTAATCTGTTAGAAATCTTATACATAATAGCTTGCAACAGAATCTGAAGAAAATTTCTTTCTAACAATATCAGTTTAAACACATTCACCTGTTAGTTTCTTAGGGAGGTGTCTGTAATTATATATATATGTATATATGATAAAATGATATGTGATAAAACTCTTGTACCTCTTGCACCTGGACAGCTAGAAATTAACAGATATATCATATATCATATTTGCATCACACACAGTGATATATTGTATAATGGATTTATTTACAGAAAGCTACAAACATGATATTGTGGTATATGCAAATACAGTGTGTGAGGCTTTATATTGCTTGTAGCTTGTTGTCATTATAATGGCCAAATTAATCAACTTGCAGGATCGCACACTGTATTTTCTTTTTTCCTCTAAGGGATTCCCAGTAAAGACATAGTGTAGGTGATGTAAACCATAGCAACTCAGTTTTTGTTTTGTTTTGTTTTTTTATAATTACACTGAAGCACATGAATTCCTTGATACTGATTAGTACAGACGAGCGACAATAGACAATATACTTGGTTTATAATTGGCCACCTAATGTTTAAATTTTTATATTTTTATCTTTATTTTATTCTTCCTACATTAAAACACAAAATCTTCCTTTGTTTTTGGCTGCGAGGCTGTTTTTTTTTTTTTTTTGGTTTGTTTTTGGTTTCCTCTAAATACTGGTTTGGTATATGTGACATTGCCCCCTAGTGTACACACTTACATCAGATGCAAATATGAAGTCAGACACCTATGTGAGCATCTGTGCACGACACCAAATACATGGTTGTAGCAGAAAAAATCAGGGCCTCAGCCCCTTTAGGGCTTTAGGAGGGCAGCATTCTGGAAAACGACCTGGTCAGCTTGGCCACTCCCAGTTCTGCCTGGAGCTATTCTGGGATTTAGAGCTGATTAATACTTCTGTAAGTAGCACGTTCTCAGAAAAGTTCTCAGAGGAGGCAACATGAATAGCTCCATAATCTTGGCTACACATTGTGCATATCAAGCAAACACTGACTGGTGGAGTAGAGAAGTGTATGCAGTAGTGTTGTAATGGGGAGACCAAAAAGCACACTTCAGTGTAATATTCCCAAAAATGATTTTCAAGTATACATAAAAAAAATACTTCTTTATTTACTTATTTGATCTATTCTCTTATCTACCACAGTGCAATTCAAAACTTTTCACAGGATAGTGAATACAGTGTAATCAAATGTGAAAAACATTTATAGTGCACGTTATTGTCATTTTTCCAAGCCCAACTGTCACTCAATCTTTGACAATTATATAAAAAAAGAATAATTACAATTAACTATCGCCACACCACCACCAATTTCATTTACCAGGTCACACAGCCTGAACCTAGCTGGCTATTTTGAAAAAAGGTGTATAATCAAGTGTAACCGAGCAAACATTTGGCTAAATAAATATCAGTTTTGCATAATGCATGTTCATATTTAATTATCTTGCTGAATGTAGTAGCCACCCTGATGACAAAAAATTGTTCAGTCTGGCCAACATACCACCAATGAATGACGGCAGTGAACTCATTTGAATCTGACTGCCACAACACAGCTACAGACGTCTCAGAGCAGAACTTACAGCTCGACCACCTACTGTTCAAATGCCACAGAAGCACTGGTGGCATTTGGGCCATTTTGACCAATAAAATGTCATAAAAAAGAGCAATAACACTTTAAATGTGGCTGCTTACTTCTGGGCCACTTGCAGCCCACTATAGACTTCCCATAACTGGCTCTTCTGTACCTAAATGTGCAGTATCCTCTGATATCTGAGCAACAAGAAAAGGACAGAATACAGACTAAAACTGGTGAGCAGAATCAGATTTCCTCAATGCTTCACTCAATTTATTAGCACTATATGATTCATTCATATATCAGTTAATATCACTCATACTTGAACTTGACCTATATTGAACTCCTATTTGCCAGTTTCTACCATTTTCCTATTCAGACTAATAAAACTGCAAAAAAAAAATCTTCAGTTATTCCATTTGGATCACACTGAGAATTTCTGGTTTCTCACTCATGTAAGGGTAAATGTCACACTGCACCCCTGACATGCGAGTATGCAAATGACACCCAGTGGCTGCAGATGTTTGTAGGTTCTCCAACACATAATTTGTCCGTTAGTCGTCGAACTAGTCTTCCCTGGAAAAAGACTCCATCAATAGGACAATAGAGCTGAGGACTGTGGGAAAAAACATACCAGACGACTGCTTGTCATCAAGACAAGGCAGGTCAATGACCTTTCAGAGCTGTCCCATGGGACTATTTTATGTCAACACAAGATGGCCAAACATAAAGGGCCCTTAGTTAAACACATTCTTTTTCCATCATGGAACAATGCTGTTAGTCCCCAAATCCATGTTGGTTCTGGAACCTCCACCTGGCCTGAAGAGTTTCATGTCAAGTCGTTTGTAGGTTATTAGGAGAGTTTACTGAACTGGTCAAATCTTTTACAAAGTAAGTCGTTGATTTCTACAATGAAGCAGCCTTGGATATTTTGGGAAATATATTTATTCAATAAATTAACTATAACATATAGATATTACAGCTTATTTTCCAGTTATTATCAATCAAAACTACAGTGAATCCTGCATATCTTATTGATTGTTATCTCTCCTTTAACAAGCCTGGTCACTTAACCTTCGACCTATTCCATGTCCAACATACACCCTGATCTGCCATCGTCCGTATGGACTGTTATTGTTAAGATCTGTGTGCTTATGAAAGGGCACTGAATTCCCAACAGTCATGACATGCTTGACCAGTCTATTATCCACCATTTTAATGGTCACTACTTGACTTGACCTTTGATACTGGCTCTTGCTGTGCCATGTACTGCCTTGTTAGGCACTTTAGACAAAAGTTGCAGTAATAAAAAAAAAAGCATTTTCCTCAGACAGTTATTATCAGTGAACTAATAGCTGTATTTTTATGCTGGCAGTGCCATACTGAGTTTGATAAGCTGTGATTAAAAGATTACATTGTGAAGACTTCCACTGAAGCAATATATTTGACAGCGGGATGACAAATGAAATATTGCTGTTTGTCATTTCCTTAAAAATGAAATCCTTTCCAAATTCTGAAAGACTGGCCTGTTATATAAAAATGTATATACGCCTCACTGAACTTATTACTTCTAATCTTTTATTAAAGTCTAAATTTCTTGACTAAATACACTTTTCAGAAATATTACTCCTCCAAATTGTCACTCAAGGCTTCATGGCAGATGTTGGTCAATATGATCCTCATTCCTCGATTCCTTCCATGGTTTTATGCTCATGGACAACATGGGCACTGGCTATAATCCAGGTCAAGACATGAGTAGCTGTGGTCATGCTTGTGTCCAGATTTAACATGTTAGTTCAAACCACTTAGCAACACCCCATCTGACCTCATGTGGACCTGACCGTGTTTGGTCATGGGGGAGATGCACTGGGGTCACAACCCTTATGACCCTGAAACTCCAACATTTTCCCAAAAGAGACTTCATTAGACTCAACAGATGAAACGAGGTCTTCATGAACATTGAGTCATGAGGACTGTTGATGGAAATTGACTGAAAGAGCAGTCACTTCATTTTCAAACATGGTTCCAGTGAATTAGCAGACGTTGCTATAGAATCGGAAGTCATACTGAATAAAACAAATACTTAGGGATTTTGGCAGATTTTGGAAGAGATCAACAAAGAAATGAAGAACATGGTTTTGCAAGTCATGAAGAAACTGAAATAGAACTGATTTGGAGTTGGACTTTAGCCTAGTAAAAATTCTGAATATATGATCATCCCAGTAGACAATGCCATACAATCAACAGGTGCCTTCAAAAAGCTATCTATTTATATGTGATAGAATTTCAGGATAAACTAATAGACAATTTCTGACCATGACTGTAAAATGTGGAAATACTCATTGTACTGTTGGGTGGGAAAAAAATCAGTCCTTATCTGTAATACTTGGTCACTGTCAGTCAATGTCAGTAAGCAGCATTAGTAAATATGCCAGACTTTTGACCTCAGCACGGCTTCTGGGCCTCATGTTTGAATGGACCGAGCTGCAGGAGAAACTGGAGCTGGCGCCTGGGCCCCAGAATCTCCCCACAACTCTTTCACTTTTTCTCTCTTTATCCCTTGCTCCCCCTATGCACCCTCCCTTCCTCCTCACTCTCCCCAGAGTGGGCAGGTAAGAGCTGTGGTCGACTCGCCGCTCACACTCCAGGGCGGCAGATTAGAACACGTCCACCCGCCGGCCGCTTTCATCCTTCGCCAGAGTGCCGGCGGGATAGAAGGATCCGTTCTTATTTTTATTCGTCTCCCCCCTACCCTTTTTTTCTCTTCAACATGAAGGGGGGTGGCTTGGGTTTGGGAATGGAAAAGGGGTGTGTGTGTGTGGGGGGGGGCAAAACCAAGAACCAAGAGGCATGAAGGGGGGGGTGGGGGAGGGTATGGTTCGAATAGAAGGTGGAGAAAAAAGGAGAATGCACGTTGTCCTTTTCAAATGGATGGGAAATGATTAGGGAGGGGGGATTTGCTTGACAATTATACGGTGCAGGCTAATCAATTCAGCACATTCACGGCATGGAGTGGACTGATCCGCCTGAACAAAGGGCCGGCCGGCGGGGGAGGTACCTGAGAAATGGGCCGGCCCGGTGTAAGTGGCATGGGCCGACACCTACCCCCCTCCGAAACAGCACGGGAGCATATGGCCAGGCTATGAACTTATTAGCCAGAGGATTAAGACGAAAGCCAGGAGCCACAGGGCCACACAGTGGCCCCCTAAAGACCTGTGCACTGAGGTGGAGTTCTACTCATCCATAATGACATGATGCTTTCATTAAAACAGATTCTTTTAGAGAAGGAGGACATGGTATAGAGAGGCTGGATGGCATCCACGGTGCAGTCTTCTCACACTGCAAATTTTACCATTATTTACAATACATTTCCAGCAGATCAGCAGAAGTTAAAAACACAAAATTCTAAGTATACTCCACTAGCAATAACTGTATTTCATTCATTATTAAAATCTAAGACAAATTATGCTTGTAATTTTAACCAAAAAATATTTTTAAAATGTGGGTATGATTTATTGAAAGCAGAAGTGTGCCAAAAAGATGACAATAATTAACAGTGTGATATCATTTCATGGAAATATGATGCATGTAACAATTTTAAAATAAAGTAAAAGGTGTGTGAAAAGAAAGATATATTTCAATTTATACAAATTTGAATGCTATAAATAACGTTCTGGTGTATATTATCGACTGAGAAAAAAAATCAACTATAGGTGAATAAATGATGAATAAAATCAGTTCACTTAGTAGTTGACTCGCTTTAGCACTCTATAGTACATGAAACACATTTTTCACTTTTTTTGATCATCAACACGCATTTGCCTCATAGACACTGAAGGGTAATTCTGCATTTCTCATTAGCACGGCTGATATGGTATTATGTTCTGAGCAGCTGAAAGGTGACTCGAGAGGAGCCGGTTTGCGCTGTGGGTATATTCATGAGCATATCTCACACAGAGGGAGACTCTTCTCCATACTTTGATCAGATGGAGAGATTGACAGGCGATTGCACTGCACTTTTATCCCTGACAGCAAGGCTTCGTGACCTCTGCGACCTCTCCTCTCACCTAGTGGCAGTCGACAGCCTCCTCCTGATGTGCGGTTATGGGCTGAGGGCGCCTGCTCTGGAGCCACAGTAAGCTCTGGCTGATTCCTCTTGGCACTGAGAGAAGGTCAGAAAGGTCATCCTCTCAACATGAAAGGGTTTTTGATAATCCCTACTACCTACTTCTACTGCCAAGCACCTAAAGGTGGGACTAGATTTCCTCCTAGTGATTAAGAGCAGATTAAGAAGCAAGTGGGGGGCTTAGCAGGTTTACTTCCATACAGAGGACAACAAAGGTTGAATGACATGTCCATCTTTCCAACTTCGTCTGCATCATGTTTATCAGCACCCATTACACGTTTAGCATCTGTGACTTCTTAATATTTAATCGGCTTTGAAATTTAAAAAAAAAATTGCTGTCTTCGATTCTTCTTCTTCTATATCTTATATTTCTAGTTTTCCCGGCTCCTTTGCCCTCTTCCTTAAAACCAATATTGGCCTGTTTCGTTAATATCAAGGTTTCTTTCTCTGAAAGAAAACCTGTATCCCAACCCCTTCCCCTTTCTTTCTTTACACTGGAAGTCGACCAGTCTGAGGATTCGTTAAGGCTGAGCTGAGAGGTTTGTCGTTAATGAGAGAGGTTTCAAACAGGGCTCGGAGAATGGTGTGTTCGTTCCCCTGCCTGTCACATGACGGCAAGGTTGCCTACTTCAGAGGGCTCTGTCTTTACTGACATCTCTCTAAACTTCAAGGAGAATTGTTGAGCACACCTCACGCACGTGCTACAGTAAAGACCATGCAATTCTTTCGCGACACAAAACTAGACAGGCTCGGCACCTCAGATTGGGGCAGAGGGCCTCCTTGTGGTCAGGCTTGTTATTCTTTACTAATTTTAGCGCCCAGGTTTAATCAGTGGTGATGCTCTTATACAAATAGATTATTTCTTACTCTGCCTGTATTCCTGTAGTGCGATGTCAAATTTAGTTCTGACAGAAGAACAAAAACAAGAATATGATCCTGTGTGCCTGGTCAATTCATGAACTAACTATGCAGTATGCACTAAGCATAAATATACAGTATCTGTAGGCTTGAGATATCATATATATGCCTGTGCCTGTATTGTTCTGTACAAATCAATCTAAACCTTTGGCACAGGGTCTGTAAATTTATTATGCTTAATGACCATAGGGAATGTTAGCCTGGCCGAGAGCCATTTTCTGCCCGGCATCAGTCACTGCAGCCCAGCCAAATAAACTTAAGGAAATCCAGTTATCCATATTCAGCTTCACTCAGTATTCGGTAGAGCCCTGCAAGGATACAATGATCTGTGTCCAGAGAGCCAAGGAGATTTTGATTGAAGCATATCTAGATACATATGGACATGGGAGAAATCTAGTGACACACTCATGCTCTCAAACATTGACATTTTTAGTGCGATGGGCAAACGGGGGTACTGATAGCTTCCCCAGTATAGCTATGTTAGTGTGAAGCGTGTGAAAGGTGGCCTTGAGATGACCCTATGATGGGTTGTGTATTGTGCATTGTGCACGTGTGTGTTCAAGTTCTCGACCTCTATGTTGAGCTACTGATACGAGCCATTCGATTTATCACGTGTGATGTGCCAAAAATTAGGGACTCTTTCTTTTTTAAACAACCTGAAAAACAGACATAAAAGGAGCAATGGCTCTTTGTGCTCAAATAATGAGCACTTTTGTTAAAAATTAAACATGAAAATAAACCACATATAGACTAAATATTATATATAGTAAATTATGCAAATGCAAATAATGGAACTAAAATACTGTACATAAATGCTCATATATTTTATGATAATTCTATTTGTTGGGGTAACTGTCACTGTAATATGGCCAATTGCTTTTGCTATTTTGTTATTTAAAAAAGGAAATGAATTTAAAGTAGCCAGCTGCACTGTGTATTACACAGACTGGCTGAACCAAATGGGGAAAAAAAATTGCTTTGGCATTTAATACTATAATTTGAACATTTGAACTACAGGAGATTTTATCTGTTCATTCTAAAATTGCTTTGCACATTGAACACACTTTATTATGAACGGAGCATGATTTGTTTCTATGTATAACTGTATGCTTTGAAAAAGCATGCATTATACAGTATACACCATAATATAGATTGTGATTTACAAACCAGCTTTTGTGTATATATGTGAACTGATGCTAGTTTCAGACAGGGAAGGAATAACTGCACTAATCAAAGCATCACGCAGCATAATTGTCAGAAAGACGCCTGCAGAACCTGGGTGACGAGGAGAGAACAGAAATCACAGGCGCATATGGCACACATAATGAAGCCTCGTCAAATGACAGAACAGTAGTTATACAGTGTATGTCTCTGTACTGTATCTGACATCAGGTTCCCTCAAAAAGCACTGGATGAAGAAGGAAAAATGGAAAATACCTCATTTGAATGATAAAAGCCCTCAAACAATATTGATGCCCAACAAGCAATAGATGATGAACAGTAAAATAAGCCTTATTACTCCACACAAATTACAAATTCACAACAACTCAGATTGCAATCAACAAACTCTGATAAAACATACTGATCCTTGCATGATACTAAAAATAATTACTTCGATTATTCTTATGAGAATATATATTCCTAGATTTCTGTAATCAACCTGCTTTGTTTTTCGAGCACATGACTGACACGAGAAAGCGTTGCAAATTTAAATGATCAAGGAAATGTCTTTCCACTTTTCATTGTTCTCAGAGATTATTCAAGGAAGATTAAATGTTACATTTGTCCTGAATAATTTATGCATTATGCAGAGTTGTTGTAGCTATCTTTCAGACGGAGACAGATAGGATGTAGTGGCTGAATAAAAATCCTGGATTAATTGCAAGTAATCTCTTCTATTAACAGGTGTAAAAATGCTTTTTTCCCCCTTCAGGTTTCCCTCATTCTCACACATACACACAAAAAAAACCTAAAAGCTTCCTCAGCTGTAGTTGAAGTCTGATTCTGTGAAAGATTTGCCATGTTAAGGAGGTGTCATGGTGCTTTTATTTCTTTTCTTTTCTCACCGTTGGAGTGTTAATCAGTCGAGATGTTCAGAGAGGTGTGACGGGCCTTTGTCTGGAAATCAAAGGCCTCACGTTTCTTTACTTTCACCTGCTGAGACCAATTTGGTTTGTTTCAGCAAGAAAAGCAAAAAAGAAAAAAAAAAGAAAAAAGAAAAAAAGAAGAATAAAGGCCAGCGGCTTCAAAATGTATATCCCAAACACTAATATTTGATTTAAGATTTACTAAAATTCTACCTAACGGCTAAAGAGAAATCCCAGTCCATATGCAGAGATCACAGTGAAGAACCATCAGTAAACACATCCAATGTACATATTGGAGCTATTGTATGGCGATTTTAGCAGCTAGTCAAAAGGCTAATTGCGTAGTAAGATAGCATTGTAGAACAATAAACAAAAGCCTGACACATTGCACAGTGATGCTAAGCACATGGATCAGAATTTGTTTTGAGCATTAGCATAGCAATAAGAAGCTTATTCCTGTGAGAGTGTCACAAGTACCTCGTGTTAGTTCAGCAGGTTAGCTGGGTTTTCAATCGCTAATTAGCGTAATGGTTTGCATTGTACACAAATCAGCACACTCAGAGAGCTCAGGGGTGCTAAACCACGAGAACACAGGACACTAAACCAGCACCTGCAGTGCTTTAAAAAGTATTACATTAATTTGATATAATTAATTGCAAGAACATAGTGATGATGGATGAATTTGTGTGCTAAAATCTATTAATGAAAATATGAATTGATAAAGAAATTTGAGAATAGAGTTGTCAAACATTGGCATGTTGGGAACAAGCTAACGTAATATGGAAGCTTTTTCAGAATATCATTAGGAGGTTCTGGTTAAGTTAGCTAGCAATTACCTCCGCAGTAATGGTAAGCACACAGCTTGTCTCTTACAATTGTGTTCTCTGTTCTTATGCTCTTGCAAAATTAATTTTTGTAAGAGTGGAAGCTTGTAAGAATGTTCCTGCATTCCTGGTACTGAGAAACACCATATTCCCATGTTTTAATGGTGGTTCTGCAGGGTTAATCGATATATGCAAAATAATAGCTCAGGATTATTAGCTAACTTCACATGTCATAACTTAAAATCTGAATATTATTTTACAGTAATTATACAACAATGGATTATTTGGTGTATCATTATTTCAGCTAGAAACACTGTTGAGTGATAGTCGCAAAGGCTACATACATATAAATGTATAGCTAAATATAGGCTCTGTTTTGTGAATATTATACTTTTACCCTAATCAATGGATATATTTACGAACCTTTTTGTAAATCTAAATAAATTCATTCTGACTGCAGATTCTGAACGAACCTTTATACATAGCCTAAACTCACTAATGTGTTAAAAAAAAATCTATTTATTTTATTTGATATGTTAACATTACCATTACAACGAAAAGCTTGTGAGTACGTTCATAATGTAACAAATAGCTAACAAGTTCAGCGTGATATTACTGGATTATTTTGCTGCATATAAAGGTATCTAAGGTGGCGTCTTTGTGAAGCCACATTGTATCCACTGTTATACATTATGAATGTTACATCTGTAATTTCATCTAAATGACCTTGGCTAGGTTTCCCAAAAGCAACATAGCACAAAAAATCATTGTTAAATGGTACAGAGCATCACACTGAAAACTCTCTCTAGGAGTTAAAATGATTGTGTTTGGGAAAGTGGGCCCTGGTCTGTGTTTTGTTGTCAGTTGTGTGGGCTGTGAGCTGTAAAAGGTCAGGAAGCTCTGCCTTACACTATATGAAGAGTCAAAAATAACTAGCAAGGGGTCTTGTTAGAAGAGGTTTTTATTATTTCTGGCTTTTGGGACATTTCTTACAATGAATGACCTTTTAATAAAGTTCATTAACTAGCCTGAATTCTATCATTTGGGAGCAATAGGTGATATTTGAAGCCACCTGTGAAAGAGACCTGTCAAAACATTGTATAGTAAGCTGGACAAAAATATGGATTTAGTACAAAAGTAAGGATTTCAAAATAGTGTATCGATCTATATAATAATAACTCAAATATTTATAATTGATAGTATACTTGTTAATATGTTAATAGTTTGATTATTTTGACTAATATATTATTTGGCTAATAGGCCTACTGTAGCTAGCAGTATTAGATTAATTCAATTCAATTCAATTCAGTTTTATTTGTATAGCGCTTTTAACAATGGACATTGTCACAAAGCAGCTTTAC
>CM075026.1:8884588-8927246 GCA_037576675.1 Pangasius sanitwongsei
ACCTTGAGAGGAACCAGGCTCAAAAGGGAACCCATCCTCATCTGGGTGCAACAGATAGTGCAATTAAATAAATAAATCCCTTCTATTATTTGTTTTATAAGATTAAACCTTAATCAAGCTAACATTATAATTTTAACTATAATTTTTTTTTTCCAGAGTGCAAGACTAATAGTAACTAATTATTAACTGATATGAACCACTAAGGAGAGAAAATTCAGGAAACTCCTGATATTTCTAAGGATATCAGTTAGATCATGGCGCCATCTAGTGGACATTGAATAAAATCAAGAATGTGTGTTCAGTGTGTACATCAGTGTAGGAGATTTTTTATATAATTGAGAAGTCAGGCAATTATTCATTTAAAACAAAGGACAAGTGTTATGCACATAACTATTTTACACTTGGATAATAACAGAAAAATCGAGATTCTTCTTTTTGAAAAAAAAAAAAAAAAAGAAAATCATAATTTTGTACCAAAAATGTTTTGTTGCATTTGAGTATAAGAGACTAATAGAAGGATGGAATATACATATATATATATATGTGTGTGTGTGTGTGTGTGTGTGTGTGTGTATTCTCTCCTTATTCTCTATATAATTCTCTCCTTATAACCACAAGAGGGCGATCTGCTTGATAGGATAAAAGAGGAACCCCCCCCCCCCCCATTCATATCAGCCATTCAACAAAGGTTAATCTTCAAAAATCCTCAATTACACCGCCGAATTTTAAATTCCACTGAAATACTAATTTTCTCTTTTGAGTAACTAACGATTAAAGAAAATGTTGCTAGTCGACAGATATAAGCCCATGTTGCTTTGATTTGCTCCCCTTTCTAGATGCTGCACAATTGTATGGCAGCGTGCTCACAGCATCATTTATCTCCACAGAGCTATTATTGCACCTAGTGGATAAAAAATGGGTACTGCAAGGACTAATAGAGGTTCACTGGGGCAGGAATCACGCTGCCCCTTGCTCGGTCTCTGAACAATTTCAATGGAGGGAGAGCAGTAGACAGGACAGTTGTCCAAATTCACACCAGATTGGGCTAATTTAAAAATACTCAGTGCACGCAAGGTCTTGGTTTATAGTAAATCATCTGAATTAAACTCAATACATTTCCACAAATACAAATACAAATTGTAAGTGCAGACAGTGCATCTATGATGCACAGAACAATTTCTCTTGTAAGATATACATATTGGAGAGGGAACACTAGCACTTAATTTAGCACTGTTTTCCTTGTCTTGTGCTTTTTCATTCTGTTCTAACCTCGCCAATAAGGTTTTTAGACTGATGGTACTCTTAGTCTCTGACCTTTTGAACTCGCATGAGGATTTGTTTGGATAGAGACTACAAAGCACTTCTGTAAGTTGCTCTGGATAAGGGCATCTGCTAACTGCCATAAATGGAAATGAAATGGAGTGTATAATGTGTGTATGTCAGAAATGCGTGTACACCACAGTGACCTTGTTTCCCACGCAAATGCCGAGAAAAAGAAGATGCATCTGCCTTTGCCAGTGCGTGAATGTTTTGGGCTAGTTTGTGTGGTTTTTGAGATGTAGTTGCGCTGGAAATTTTGATGAACCCTGTAAACTCTGGTTTATGATATTACCTTGAACACACCTGAACAGAAATACATCTTAAACCGCTCAGTGTGAGCAGCTAGACTGTATACTTGAAGACTCTATGTTGTCGACTCTCAGCTACCTATTAATTCACAATTACTATTCACTAGATAGTAGCCTATGGCATAAGTCAAGTGTCATAGGCTCTCGACTTTTTGTTTGAGGCTATATCGTTATTAATGTTACCCTGCAACACTAAAATCTATGGTTATGAGCCCCTGCTGATCGCATATACAAAGACACATTACAGAGATCATGCATGGGCCAATTCCCTGCAAGCATTAATGTCTAATTTAAGCCTCCATCACAGTATTTTTCAGTCTATCATCTAACAGTAATCTTTATTCCATATCACACACACACAGAGAGAGAGAGAGAGTTGTCTTACTATCTTTGTGATGCTATGCTACACTTAAAACTATTTCTAACCTTAACCTCAGTAACTAAAAAGAAACCTTTTGGTTCTTTTAGCTTTTTAAATTAAAAAAAGGCAGTTTTCCATGTGGGAACCAGCCAAATGTCCCCACAAGGTCAAAACTGTCAGATATTCCCATCCATTTGGGGATATTTGATCCCCACCAAGATATATAAACATGCCCACACACACACACACACACACACACACACACACAGGATAAAAAACTCAGAACTGCCAGCAGACAGGTCATACATTAGTCCAGCATGGCCGGACACGCATCTATTCCTCAAGTTGAGGCTGGCGAGGCACAGAGCGGTGGACATGCTACATTGATATAAAGGGTCATTGTGGAGACTTGGCGGGAGCTGTGTACTGTGGTGGATTGGATTCACACATGAATGCCTGCACTCTCCCGTTCCTTCCATCCTGCCACACTGAGATAGTTTCTGAATGGCAGAATTCAATCTCTGATTGCTGTTCAATTGGGGAAAAAAAATGGGAGGCTATTGGAAGGGATATCAGAATATGGATATCACTAACAAGGTTTTCTGATAGCACAGATAATCAGATGTCTGAGATTATGAAACGTGGTAATGTAGATGAAACACAGTAATGAACCTTAGCGTGGTTCTTTAAGCAATGCAAATTCAAGAAATAAAATAAATTAAATCTTAAATGTGATATCAAACTATTGTATGCCTAACCCTAGATTTTTCTTATATATATATATTTATAATGTAAAGATCTAGTGCCTATTTTAAAGACCTTACTGCAGCAAAGTATGTGTTGTTTTGTTGTAATATGATTATTTACCCTCTTACGGTAGGGTCAATTCCGATACACATATTTGGACAGATTTTCAATTTCTAAATTTTCTAAGCTTTCTTGCCATTAATAAAACAAAATACCCAACACATGATACATTTCTAAATGCTCAAGGTTTTCATTATCTACATGTGAAAAAATGTTTATATCATATTGTAATGAAGCATTGCTTACTCTGTTGTTAAATCTGACTGAAAACCGTTTTAATTGCATGAGAATGGTAATATGAGGCACGGAATTTCATTGGCTTAGGCCTTTATTTTCATCCTACACATTAAAAAACGTTATTTGTGGAATGATTATTGATGGCATCAATAAATCAAATTTCAATAAGGGGAAAACCACCACTAAAAGGTAAGTAACATTTTATAAATAATTTCTTACAGCTTAGCATGATTAAAAAAAAACACTGACACTAATCTATAGAATCATATAACATGTACCCTAATTAAAAACCTCTGCATGCACCCTATCTACCTTATTCTCCTGCGTCTCACCACTTTTAAGACCCAGTTAACCTGAACCATGCTGTCCTGAATTAACCATATTTAATCATTCACATCTTAAAACTTATTAAATTATAATCATCTGTTCATGATTGAAACTAGCTTTATTCTTATTTTCTTTACTGTAGTACATCTTATGTATTTTTCTGCATCATAAATATGTGATATATTAGTCATGACAATTTTATAACACTAAAAAAAACAGCCAAAGTATATGTGCAAGGGTAAGACAGATAAATACATTCACAGTGTGACATGAATGAGTTGTTTTTGTTTTTGGGAATTGGGACACTTGTTAGCGTTGGAACACTTGGATTGAATAAAATGGATATTGAATATCCTGTATAAATGTATAAAATGATTTTACTTTTGGGACACCTATTCGCCATAAACAATGTAAAATAATAATAAAAAAGTTTTTCATATGACTCCCCCTTGTAATTATTACTAGTTCAAGATTTGTGGGGTCAGCTTCTTGTTTGATGCTGACCACACTCACTTATATGATGCAGCATGAATTAAGTCATGTTATTTTAAGCAGTGCCACCGCAAGGGCTTATTTACAGGGGTTTTGTCTGTCACATTTCAGGCCAGAAAGTAAATTTTGTTAAGTTTATCTGTTCCACTTTATCTGATCTCCCAGCGGTCCTTAAAACCATTTTTTTTGGTTCCCTAGATAACCTTTCAGTGCATTGGCACCACAATGAATGGAATAAATATTTCTCATAAATGATCATAATTTCTTTTTTTGCAATATCCAGTAACTAGATGGAAATCAGTGGAAATATTATGTTTATTCTGGGAAATCATTTTAAGTCTTTGAGTCCCTGCAACCTCTGAAATGGTTCTTCTGTGGCCTTGTTCAAAAATCCAGTTTCCGACACCCTTCTGCACACTGGTACTGTATTACATTAACATTATTTCTGCTTTCATTACAGTATATTGTTATTACCATACTATTATAGCATCCCACCCCTAAGCTATTTCACTTATAATTTGGAATGGAACAGAGGCTAAGCAAAGTCATGCAGCATGGGCAGTTGTTTAATTTTGTTGAACAGTGTGTGAACAGTGTGTGTGTGTGTGTATGGAGAGCTGACACAGGAGCTGCTGGTAAGTGGTGTGTTTAAAATGCGAGTCACGTAAAGTGGGTCTGTGTTTCTCATTTAAGCCATGCTTGGTGCAGCTGGAGACTGTGCCAACGCGGGATGCAAATGAGAACGTCTGAGAATGAAGGGAGGCAGACACAAAGCTCAATTATGAAGGAAGCGGGGGCAGGAGAGTGTGTGCAGTAAGGAGATATGTGTGTGCATGCCCGTAGTATGCCTAATGCCAGCCTGAGATATACCCTCTCTTACACCTGAATTCATGCACTGGCAGATAAAGTGGAGTAAAACAAACACACATCATGGTCAGTATGATATGATAGTAACAGGGTCATTGCTGGAGGGAGTGTGACAATATTGTGCAATCTGCTTTATTGCAGTGAAAAGCCAATGGCATTCTGTGGCAAAAAATACTCATTATTTCTTTTCGATCTTCTTTTTTATGACTTCACGGGATTTACAGGCTTCTGCTGTGCATAAATAAACCTGACTGCTTTCTTTGAAAATAATAAAATCACATGCATTTTGATTTCACTTTCATGCAAGTTTGAGTGTGCCTAATGATGAACTGTTTGCAAATGAATCATCATCCATCCCCTGCTAGTGGCTACCAGTTTAATATGCTACATTAATATATGATGTCTTACGGACGCCTGGTGCCTTTTCAGCCTTGGCACCAGTGTCGTGTGCATGCAGAATGGAGGCTTGATGAGGTGGTGTAATTCAGCGACACTGGGATTCATGGGGAGAGCTGCACTCGTCCCCGCTAATGTCAAACCAGCCCTGCTCCTCCTTCACCATGGCAACGGGCAACAGAAAACGAGAGGGAGAAATTAAATCACACCGTCGTGGGGGCCGAGGCATTAATTTTGCATAAAGAGTGGGTGAAGTGCACACGCATGGAGCTGCTTTTGTTCCTGCAAAACGTGCACACTGGGATCTGTGCCAAATTCAGTTTGAGAAAATTTCACCAAATAATGCATTGCATGAATAACCGCCAACAGCACACTGCATAATTCTATTATTATATGGTTATAATAATGCCCTTTCTATCGGGTTTAAATTTATATTGAGGCATTTCACCAAATAATCGCCAAATAGCTTGTCATTCACAAATTATTTAAAGTATAAACAACTTGGGTTGTGCCTTCACAGACAAATGAAGAACTAGGTGGTGTGATTATTTTCCAATCCTGAAGTGTTTTACTCCTCTTGTACCACAGCAAATTGTCAATGATTACAATTTTTCATTTATTTATGGAAGACATGTCATACTGTTCATCCATCACTTACATTACAGCAGCTACAAAAAGTCATTCATGCACTGGCCTTTCTTTTTTCCCCCTCTCTTGTAATTAAGAAGACAAAAAAATAATCTTGTCATATTACCACAAAAAACAGAAAGCACAAACTCCTGAAGACTCTCCTGTAGTGGAAAACTGTTACTCTGACACTGGAGACTCCTTCTGTAAATATTAAATAAACATCTTCTTACAAAATTGTTAGCCTTTTATTATACAACTATATACAAGTCCCTGTGAACGCGTATATTAATATAAACGTGATTTGAAATATAGCCAGTGCTTCTGTCAGAGCTGCTGTTATAGAAAATTAATGTCTAAAAAAAAAAATCATGGCTTATATGGGGAGAGAACAGGAAAAGGTGGCATCCGTTTTATATTTTGAAGCATCGGGATTTCTGTAACATCTTTGCACTGGGCGAGTGTAATCCCTTATGAAACATCACATCTCAAATGAACTCATCAGAAACTGTGCAGATAACTTCAGAGAAGCTGTGGATGACAGTCAGGGACTGGGCAGAATAAAAATATCCACCTCCCTCAGTCAAGCATTCAAGCACTATGGCTGATGCTGATGCTGCCATGATGTCTCACGATGCTGCAAACACGGTCGAGTATGCAGACAGACAGCACAGCACTCACCGCTCACCGCTCACACACTGCACCGGCTCATCAGTTCATCTGAAGATCCAGCATCAAACTAGATATGTCAATTTCTCCTGATAAAAGGAGGCACGTTCAGTCCGCCTCCGCACAACACATTTTTATGCTAAGGACAGGGAAATGAAAAAGAGAGAAAGAAGGAGAGAAAACCTACACACCGCCCCGACTACACAAGTTTATCATAGCGGTGTTGATTTGATTAGAGCCCACCGCCAGATCCAGCACTGTCACAATATGCTTGTCTTTGATTTTCCTGGCGTGTCTGTGCACATACGCGCGGCTGTTCATCACACTGACAGTAATGCTGCTTTTGCTTTCTGCATTTTCTCGATTCAGCCTCCACCCCTGGTCTGCTACGCCTCACATAAATACTTTAAATAACAAGGAAAGATGGCGTGTCATTAAAGAAATGAAAGAAGGCTTAAACATCAATGAGAGTGAGCAGGGATCAGGATGACAGACACGATTTGATACCGAACCCACCACTCTATTAAAACATAACATCCAAAGTCACCCAATCAAAACTAGTCAGTAGTCTCCTCAATGCCACAATCAGCAAGACCTTTCTGGCCCCAATCAGCATCCACAGCCACAATAGCTGCTATTACATCAAATCTACACGGGCTTTGCTGACACCAGAGAAACTGTAGCTGCATGACAAATAGATCATGCAAATGACCTCGCATGGATGTGGAAAGGAGCGACCACATAAGGTGGCAGGAGGTAAACGCTATCCATCAGCAATTGCTCTGTCCGAGCACGGTTTCCTGCTGGGGAAGCCACTCATCAAAGGTCGCTTAAAACACAGAGCTACAGCTGAAGCGCCCGGGATCCAGAAAATGACGCATCTGACGCCCTCGTTGAAGAATCTCAGGGTGAGACACGGGCAAATAATAAACCAAAGCCATCATTCTGTCTGTCCGGACACCTTCTTGGCTATCCATACAGCTGAGCCGGGATCTCATCAATAATGCAGCATGAGTTCATGTTTATGCAATGGAGCACATATGCATCCTAGGCACTGTACAGACTGACAAGCCTGCAAAACATACACACCCGTCTACCCGGAATAATACAACACTGCAAATTGAAATGGTCACAAATGGTACAATTTGAGAGGAGGGGGGAAAAAAAAAGAAGAGGGATGGAAAGAAGGAAAATAGCTTTAAATACTCACCTTTTCAGTCCTTCTGTTTGATTCTGTTAAAGGCAGGTTCTTAGTGCTTCATGATAGCACAGCACACAGAAAAAATAACTGTAGTGGCATGGTGATATGCAAATTAATGGATCACGCCGAATAGGGGTGCATTTATTATTCATAAATTACTCATGTTTATGCAAATTAGGCTACACAGAGCTACTCAAATGGGGGGTTGGTAATTCCTCTGTCTTGTTGCAGATAGAATCAACATGCAGCTCCTAGCAGTCAGGGTTTATTGTCTTTTGAACAATGCATATGCTCACATATTATTTGTTTTAAAAAAGAGATTTTTGATGATTCATTTTATTTTAATTAACTGTTATCACAGAAGATCTTTGGTTCTTAATTCATCCTTTCTGCTGTGTGAAAATTCATTTTACCTGCATGTAAAAATCATTATTCTGCATAGTGGCTTAACATGGTTACAGTATATGAAGGATTTAAATATACACCCGAAACCCCTAGTGTCTGGAATATGAGACTAAAAAAAGGCCATGATATGAGTTCGATCTTGGAGACAGCATTGTGCTTAAAGCATTCCCTGTTATAAATACTGCAGTACATCAAATCCCACAAATTCCCACTGTATGCTCTTAACATGCTGAGCAATCTCTGATTAGCACCGAGAGCCCCAGCAAATCCCAGCCGTTCAGCAAGTCTGAACAGCCTGTATTCATGTTTTGCAAACCTTCACATTGTAATAAAGTGGGAGTGCATGAAAACGCAAAAGAAAACATGCAGGAATTTTTAACTCAACATATACACCTAAAGCTTTCAAAACCAACTATTTTTTGCATTATGCAAAATTTGTACAAAAAAAAATTATTTAGATTTACAAATAAAACTGTATGTGAATGAAAATGGATCATAGTAGAAAATCTTTCACTGCTACGAACACACAATTTATAAACATGTTTATGTAGCTTTCCATATCAGTGAGGGGGAAAAAAATACATGAAAAACAGTGCCCCCATGTGGCCACATAAGAGAAAGCTTTTTAAAAAAAATACAACCACAAAAGCCATCTGCTTTATATATAAAAAAAAAAAATAATAATAATAATAAAAAAAAGGGCCTACACCTGGTTCAGCAAAATCTTTCTATATTTCTGCACAGGAAAGAACTTAAGATATTTGGTAAAGTACAAAGGTACTCAAAACCAAGACTAAAACAGTAAAAACAAACTGCTAATTAAACTTGCAACGCAGGAAACATCAGCCTACACATATGATCAAATTTGATGCTGAATGCCTACATACAAGTTTGGAACCTGAACCTCACTATAATGATCTCATTTAAAGGCTGCATTATAAAAATAAGGCCTCTGATCAGTTCTATACACAATCATCTACAGTGCAGGTTCCCAACCCTGTGTCCTGCACATTTTAGAGTTTTCCCTTCCCTTAGAGTTTTTGTTAAGTAGCTGATTAATGGGATCTGGTGTGAAAACACTAATATGTATAGGACAAGGGAAGCTCTACAGGATAAGAAAAGCAGACCAATCTTGCACTGTATCATATCACTGGACTGACAAGTGTGTTTTAATAGACTGCAAGGCATAACGCAATCACAGAATGTAGCTATATAACAGCAGTGTGGGATTTTGTCCATGGAATCCAGTCCTAAACAAAAAAAGAGAGAGATATCTCAAAAGAGAAATATACCTAATATAGGCTTTTTGGTAGCAGTGTGCCTGTGATGTTTTAATCATTAGCCATCAACTACATCATAAAGCAGGCATTCAATTTTCCATCACTGTAAACAGCAGCATATAACTGGAAAAGTCATTTAGAGACAGCTTCGTGACAACAGTTTAAGCAGCCAGACTAGGCTGACTAATGCGTACATGAACTCCAAACTAAAGCCACTGGTGGCATCACGGTCACTCAAGTCCAACATGTGGTTTCCTTGTATTTCCAAACCCACATCCTATTAACTATATAGTGCACTATTTGTTGAGTCTTTCCATCTTGTCCAAAAACACTGTGAAGTATATCCAGTGTGTTGGTGTAATCCCACAATGCACTTCAGTAAGATAGAGCCTAAACAGTACACCACAGAAGGCACAGAGTGTAAACAGTGCACTATAATTAGTAGTGAATAGGGAGGAGGCAGCAGCTATTAGGGACACAGCCATCAGGCTACAAAACTGTCATGGCAGCCTTGAGCCACTGATCTCTTCACAACATTAGCAACTTCTTTCTCAAACTGATGGAGGAGCTGAAAGTCGCAAAAGCCTCGATATAACAATCCCGTGGCTAAAGTCTTCATGGCCTCCTGCATTTGCTGCAGTGAGGGCACAGTGACTGTCTGCATGGTGCCGTTCACTTTGCCGACCAGCACCGTGGGGCTGCTTTGGACCGGAAGTTGTTCGTCCTGCTGTGGCTCGCTAACTGTAACACTTTCGGCTCGGGTTTCATGCACGCTGTGTTCCTGAGGAGGCTCAGCATCAGCAGGTGGAGAAGCAGAGCAGAGTGCGCTGGGAGATCCGAGCTGATCTGGCTGATTGTTTAGATCCACTTCCGGATAGATGCGATACCGCTCGCGCACGAGTGCCTCTCGTTTCTTAAACCCACAGTACCACCTGGGGCTCGGTCTGAAGCTAACTATGCCCATACGCGCCGCAATGTCCATTGATTTACGGTGAATCATCAGATCAGTAACAGAGGTTCCGTTTTGCCTACACTGATCGATCCATTTCCAGATATTCGCCTCGAGTCTCGGCGACCTGCCGCAGCCCACCCACTTATTCTTTTTACGTTTAATGATCTCGCCTTTTATTATGCAGTTCCTGTTATGGAGGATCGTCCAAAGCATAGAGGGAGCGATGTTCAGTCGTTTTGCTGCCTTTCTTTGGCTCATCCGAGGAAGCTGGTCATACAGCTCAAGAATCCGCCGTTTGTCGTCTATTGTGAACCTTCTTTTCAGCGCAGCCATGTTGCTTGAACCTAGTGCAATGGCGCGGTTTGTTTTCCCCAGCACAATTACTTCCGGAAAATTCCCTTTCCTGCGCTACGATTGGTTGGATGTCTACACGTAATACTAATAACCAATCATAGCGCTGGAGTCAACAAACTATTGACCAATCCTAGCTCAGGAGGCGGGATTTTAGTATCGAGTAGGGCCCCTGTTGTGACGTTGATTCCATGCGACATTTCTCAACAACCCAAACAACTGCTCGATTTATACGTTTTTATTTTATTTTTATTAACAACTTTGTTTATTTGTAGCTGCTTCGTTTATGAAATATATATTTTATTTTTCATCATATACCTTTCCTTCTTTGAAATTTTGTTGTTTTACGTTTAACTGGACGTCGTAAGCGACACGCTAGGTGGCAGTATGTTTGTGCATAACTAACTCTACTCAGTTGATGAAGAAGTAAATCGTGCTTGAGGTTGCGTTGTGCAGTAGAAGTTAAATCTCTTTCCTTTTCTAACTGAACTGGTAAAGTCCAAGAGTTTTGGCGGAAACCCGACGCTTGTCTCAGAGGTGAGGCTTTGTTCAGTAGCGTGTTCCACTTGAACAGGGACAGTTAGCCAGACTGACTGCTTTATCAGGCAAAATGCACGCAGTAGTTTCATTACAAATGGCTCCTCAGTAAATAAATTAGATCCACTAATATGCTCGCCATTATTCCTTACTCCATGCAGTGCAGTTAAATAGCTAGAAAGAAGGCATTTGTCTTGAGCCATGTACAGTTTCCCGTGACCTAATACACATACCAACTCAGCAGAGGTGTGTTCACTGGATCAGGTTTATAAATATCTGGATCAGGTTTATAAATATCTGGATCAGGTTTATAAATATCTGGATCAGGTTTACTAAAGCAGATAAACTGGCTGGAAAAAATCCAGCTCATTCTTTTTTAAGGCAAAATCACTGATAAAACAGTTGACAGGTTTGTTAATTAGAGATGCTTTTTTTTGGCTGATACACAAAACAGGTCCACATTTGTGTCTAATAATAATAATAATAACAATAATAATAATAATAATAATAATACAAACCAATCAACAGATCCTTGCTGTTAAAAATTTGCAAAGAAACGATGAAACCATTCATCATTTTAGGTTTCACAGATGATGGTGATGATGATGATTATTATTATTATTATTAGACACAAATGTGGACCTAATTATTATTATTATTTATATTATTTTTTATTTATTTTTTTTTTATTACTGCATAACATAAATGGCCCCATGTATAGCCCTGTGTTAACATATTAATAGTGAAACAATCAAAGTTTTATTTCTGAATTGTAGTGCTGAATTTAATGAGCTTTAATTCTGAATTATGTCAATTCACTTTGAGTTTTAGGTATTATGACTGTTTTCTTTAAACCGTTTGAAAGATTGAACCACTAGAGTGTGTGCAAAGCTTTTACAGACAACGGTTAATCCAGTGTCAGTGATCTTTAGACCCTGCTGAACATGGAGTATGGTTTTGTAGATAAACTGTTACACAAAGGAACATTTTTCATTTCGTCACCTAGAAGCTAAGAGAATTGTGAATTTCTGCACTGTAGAAATAATGAAGTAGCTGCCCTGGTACCTCTTTGCTGCACTGATGCTGCCAGTAGCCTCTTTTTGGGTGCTTGTTAAGATTGAAAAAATTCATGTAGTACGTATGCGCGGTCTACAACACATGGTGTATGTATAAATGAGGCTGAATTGATATAATTGGAAAAAAAAAGTAGCACCAAGCTTCACTGAAAGCTTTAGCACATCCAAATATCATCTACGCTCTAATAAAAGAAATCCTGTTTCTACTCTTCAGCAACCGCAGCCATGTACCACAACAGCTCCCAGAAGAAATATTGGACTTTCAGTAAAGAGGTCAACTTGGAAAATTTAAGACTTGAGGCTAATCAGAAGTTTCGTGCAAAAGCCCTAAGTCTCCGAAAGGTAAGAGGGGGAATAGCAGAATGAAGTATATGCGCTGTAGTGAACTTATTTCCAGCATTGTTTCAGATGGCACGTGGGAAGAGTTTTATTAGCTGGTCGTTTAGTTGTATTTCTACATAAGTGGACTGTAAATAATCTTGTTGAGGTTTTGCAACTCATCCGGTGAATTTATGAAGGTACTCTGGATGATGAAAGCTATTTTAGATTCTAGCCAGTCGCCTTGACTTACTATTACTAAACTTTCAGAAATTATTATGCCATAATATACTGTCTAGTGATTTTTATTTTTTAGCGTAACCCCTTAATAGGCAGTTGCGAGTCGACAACATAGACATCCAGCGTACAGTCTAGCAGCCCATTTTGAGTGTTTTTAGACGTGACAAACATTATCCACTCCATAATCCCCCTTTTCCCTCGTCCGATCTTTAAATATATTTTACAACAGAAATGGTTCTGTACATCATAGACACACTGTCTGCACTTACCCTTTGCAGAAATGTATTAGATTTAATTCTGATTACTTGCTATGAAACAATATCATGGTGGCCATCCCAATTTGGTGTAAAAACAGCAACCCTGGCAACCCTGTTATTAACTGTCCTGTCTGCTGCTGCTCCCCTGAGCATGGGGCAGCATGATTCCTGCCCCTGTGACCCTCTATTTGGACTTGTTGCAGTTCCCATTTTTGAACTAATAATAATAACTTTATGCAATAATAACTTTATGGAGTTAAATGGGGAAGCGATCACGCTGCCCCACGATTCTGCAGCGTCAAGAAATGCGAGCAGTCACAGGAACGTGGGCTTATATCTTACAAATAGCAACATTTTTTGAAATGGTTGATCACTCAAAAAAGGTGATTAGTATATAAACAAAATTAAATGTATAAATGTATGAAGTTGTGAATGAGGACTTTATTAAGATTAACATGTTAGACTAGTGTATATATGTGTGTGTGTATATGTGTGTATACTGTATATGTATTAATGTATATTGTGTCACTTTATTAGAGTTGTGGCTTGACTTTGTCGCATTGTTGTAATAATGTATTGTTTTTAATGTTGGCCCCTTTTCTTTCTTTTTAACAGCCTGGAATAAGCGAGTCCATGTTTCTTGATCCCCATGAAGAGAAAGTGCTCTTTAGACACTATGAGAAGAGATTGCTTGACTTCTGCACAGTGTTCAAACCAGCGATGCCCAAATCTGTAGTGGTAATTATTAAAACTGCGTCCCACTCACTCGCCAGCACTGAGTCACACTCATACAGGTCCTGCAAGAGTCCTGCTGCTGTAGACAGTTTCTCCTGGATTATCTTCTGTCAGGCTCCTAGCTGAACCACCACACTGATTTGCTCTCATATGTACAGATTTAATAAGATTATTTTCATTTTAATCATGGGAATGAGGGCACATGATTACGATCTACGTTTGAGCATCACTTTAGAACTTGCCAATTAAATTCATGAATTTAAAAAAAGTTGGATTTTTCTGTTTTAGGGCACGGCTTGTATGTATTTCCGAAGATTTTATTTAAACAACTCCTTAATGGAGTACCACCCAAGGACGATAATGTAAGTATTAAAACAACCACATGTCCACCAGCCCCTACGCATTTATATAAAATATCTGATGGCCATATAATCTGTACATAATATGCACATGCATAAATTTAACTTTCAGAAGTGAACAAATAAAGATGAAAGTATTGTCATTAATTATCATATTCCTATAATTCATCTAATAAAAAAATCCAAAAAACAAGCTGAAATAGTGACCATTTAATACGTGACATGTTAGTGCATGTTACAAGCACAAAAAAATTTAGAAACACAATAAATAGTCTTCTGGATCAAACTCCTGCTTACAAGCGCAGAATTACTGGGCAGTGGATGATCTATTAAGCTTAAACCATTAAAAACTATTGGCACCCCTGCATTTACTATTTGGTGAAGAAAATAACAGAACTGCATGACCTCCTGTCTAACAACAATGTTGGACCACTTCTCCATGCAAAATGTTTCAAAATCCTTTATATTCTCAGGTTTGCGCATGTGAATTCATTTCTCAGCTCAGTGGAATTTAAATCATTTCTGTTTTGACTTGAATGTATTTAGGCTTTAGGGTCATTATCCTGTAGAAAGGTCCATCTGCAGCCAGTTGTTAGCCTCCTCCCATTCTGGGGAAAAAATGTTCTGTTACTTTATGAATCCATTATGCTATTTTTGTGGACCCACAGCCGAAAAAACAGCTCCAAAGCATCAGTTTTTTTTTTATAGTGGGTGTGGGTGAAGAGATGCATGACCTAAAAGAATTTGTACTCTATAAAAATGGTCAAAGAAGACACTATAGGAATGAAATTAGGAATGAGAATATTTATTTTAAATAGTATTTTGGGGTGCCAGTATTTTTACTACTTTCCTGCTGTAGTACTAATTCTTGGATAAGAAATAATTTAGAAAATTTTTAATTATTTACTAAATCTTAATTTTTTTTTTTTTTTTGGTAATTATTTATACAGTCATGGGTAAAGGGTGCCAGTAATTCTGAAGTTGACTGTAGTTTGCAGTGTCAAAGCAACAGACACGAGAATTTGCTATTATTACAGACTGCAGTTTATAGTATAAAACCTGTGGATCTTGAGTCACCCTGCTTGCCTCCTGTGTCGTCTAGGCTGACGTGTGCCTACCTGTCCTGTAAGGTGGATGAGTTTAATGTTTCCAGCACTCAGTTTGTGGGGAATCTTCAGGAAAATCCATCAGCTCAGGAGAGAGCTCTGGAGCAGATCCTGGAGTACGAGCTGCTCCTCATCCAGCAGCTGAACTTTCACCTGGTGATACACAACCCGTACCGGCCGCTCGAAGGCTTTCTCATAGACCTGAAGGTAAGATACGTTGTTCGGATATTTCATAATGAAGTGGAGATATCTGTGGGTCTGTTTCAACACTCGCTGCTGGGGTCCAGGCATTTACTTGTATGTGCCCTTCCTCATATGGTTTACAGACTTTAGGCAAAATAATGCAATAAAAAGGCGTGCTATCTAGTATGCATTTACACATGACGCACAAGACTTCAGACCAGCACCATCCCGTCACCAATAAAAATAGTGTACGGGACAATAATGTTGCGTTTTAATTGGTTTCACACTTACCCTTGGTGAAACACACTATATGGCCAATGGTTTGTAAATACCTGACCATCACATCCATGTATGTTTTTTGAACATCTTATTCCAGATTTAGTCCCTCTTTGCTGTTATAATAACCTCCACTCTTCTGGGAAGGCTTTCCATTAGAGTTTGGAGCGTGGCTGTGGGGATTTGTGTTCATTCAGCCACAAGAGCGTTAGTGCACAGGGGCATTGTCAAGCTGGAACCCCTGTTTGGGCCTCTTAGACATAGTTAGGCGTCCACAAACCTTTGGCCGTATAGTGTAGAAAGCATAATCCAAAAGCAGATGATGGTGTTATGACGGTACAAGAGATTAAATTGAGAAATAAATGAAAACAAAATGAATATAATATTCTATATAGCTGGCACAAAATTTATGGGACATTTCTGAAAAATCTGTTCGGTTGGTGCCCTGAAAATAGTTACAATGACACTGAAGTAAGGTTGGACATCATGGCAGTATAATAATGTCACAAGATGTGTTTATGAGATGACACTGGTATCAACAGTGCTTTTAAAATGATAAATAACTCCATTATTACAAGTACCTTGTTTTTTTTCCTTGTTAAATTTAGAAGTATTTTTTTTTGCTGTCACGTCATTAGCAAACCTAATTATCCCGTATTGTGAAAATGTCTTTATTCCAGACCAGGTATCCACTGTTGGAGAATCCAGAGATGTTGAGAAAAAGTGCAGACGACTTCCTCAACAGAGCAGCAATGACAGACGCAGGCCTTTTGTTCTCTCCATCCCAGATCGCCCTCACTGCCGTCCTCAACAGTGCAGCACGAGCAGGCCTCAGCATGGAAACGTGAGTTCTGTCAAACACCGCCTGATGTAGTAGTGTGGAGGTAGTGTGAATGAGTATGGCGTTACCGTTGCCATCCTGAAGTTTATGTTCTTATAACAGCATGTCCTGAAGTGTTTTATTCCTCTTATCCCACTGCAATTTGTCAATGCTTTTTTTTTTTTTTTTTTTTTAAATTAAAGAATGACGCATCACACTTCATTGATGGTTACAGTTAGTGCTGTGGATCGTGCACGAAACAATTACGAGCCATAATCTGTGACCCCCTCACCAGACTCTCCTTTTTTTTTTGTCTCTCTTGAAATTATACTAATACAAAAACAAAACAGTACAGCTTGACGTTGCTGAGAAACCACAAAAACCTCCGTCCTGAAAACCTTCCAGTGTCGGAAAACTTTTCCCACTTACACCTTTACTTCTGTTACAAAGCGCCGACATTGGAGACTCCTTCCAAAAATGCTAAATAAATGCCCCCTTACAGATTAAGTAACCATATTAGACATGTTTGTAAATCCATTTCTGAGAAACGTCCTACACACAATTCCCTGTGTTAATCGTTACTATAGAAACAGTAATGTATTAGCATGCTGGAAGGTCAGTGGAACTTTTGACAGCTCGCTCTTATAGTAGGGGCATCACTATTTAAAATGATGAGTGAGGGTGTGTTAGATGAAAGAATGGACACGATGATAATGTTGCCCAATGAGAATAGTTAAAGGTAAACTTTTTTTTTTTTTTAAACCTGTACTGTATTTTGCATATACCATTTGGTAATAATCTGTTGGATGTCCAGGATGGAGGTCCCACATACAAGACCCTCCGTGGGTTCATACTAGTGAACATAAGATGGAGTAGAAAATCATTGTGAAAAACTGCATTTTTAATAGAATGACATTCAGCTTCTGGAGTTCAGGAGTTCATTTTCAGTTATAACCTGTCATGTCTTCTAAACTGCTTTGATTGGATGGTATGTAGGTGCAGGTGTGCGTGTAGATAACCTAATCACTGTCACACAGATAAATGACTTTGAGTTCTTCATATCCGTCATCTGAAAGAACTGATCTGCTGCTTACGTAGGTATCTTACTGAATGCATGGGGCTAAAAGATGACAAGGAGACGCTTTCCAAGATGTACGATGCAATGAGGCGTAAGGACTTTTCTCATCGCTTTCTTGAAATTGCTTTCAGGCCAACTTGAAGTATCTAATGTAAAAGTTATGATTGTCTGGGATCGTCTTTTGCTATTTTAGGAATCACTGCTCTCCTCAAGGAATATGAGCTTCCCAAATCCGAAGAAGTGAATGTTTGCAAACAGAAACTGGAAAGGATTCATGCCGAGTTCACCAGCAGCACAAATTTGTGAGTACAACACACATGGCAATGCAAATTTGCAGCACAGATTTGGGAGAACAACACACATGGCACTTGTATTGAAATTCTGAAAACATGATAATACAAACAATTTTATTCAGCCTGGTCAGTCACTTTGTCTCTTGTATCCTAGATGCAAAAGTTGTAGCTTTGTTCATCAGGTAGAAAAATAATAATTAAAAAAAAAAAAAAAATCCATAAGCTTTCAGAAATTCAAGGGAGACGTAATAGATCAGCGTCATGCTGTTTCTAAGGTCCGATCACAGATGAACACAGCTAAACTACTGTGCGTTCAGTCAAACATTTTGGTATATAGTGAAATCTCATGTTTGTGGAGATAAGTACCTGGCTAATTGAGCAGAAGTTAATTTTCTCAGAGTACAAATCAAACTGGACAAATCACAAATGATTTGACTCATTGGCAAAGCTGTTTCTAAACAGTTGATCATCACAATATTTACAAACAAGCGGTCAGGAAGCATACAGAGGTGTTACAAAACGTACAGTAATGTAATTTCTTGCATAAATCAAAACGCTCTTCTATTGATGAAAGTGTGTCCATGAACTGGTTAGCCCTGGGTGTTGGAGGTGAAGGATCATCACACCCAGTCCGTATTGCATTCCTTTGGGACGGCAGCGAAAGCACGTGATGTGATCCAGATTAGGTGTGAAAACGTAGGGGCAGTTTATCAAATGTAAACACATGCACAGAGGAACGACAACTTCTCTATCTGTCCTTTTCGAAAGTTTTATCCGTCTCAGCAAACTGCTCATCCACCAGACAGATGCCTGGTTTGGAGATAAAAGCCGAGGTGAAGCATTTCATCGAGGAAAGCTGCTCAGGGAGGAGGTGCGATAGGATCAGCGCTCTCTTTATCAGGACAACTCGTAGGAAGAGGTTTACACAGTGGCTTTTGAGTGCAGGTTTCTTAAGGCTTGTAGTTCAGGTGCTTGTTCCCTGGCTGAATTTCCAGAGCTCAGCATATTTCTTAAGGGCTTGCTGAAAAAATCTCCAGTGGAGGCTGGAAAATAATGTAGCCCCTCAAAGCTCAGAGGATTTCACTGCTCCTGAATAGAGTCCCTAAAGCATTTCACCCTGATTGAGGTTCAGCAACAATTAATCATGTTTGAATTTTAAAAAAAAAGTACACTGTACCCTGCCTCTTCAATAATGGAAATGTCTTCATTATAAACTCGTGTGCAGTGGATGTTCTTCAGAGCACCTGAATTGTAGCAGCCATGATGGTACATTCAGGTCTGTAAAATAAAGAAATGTCAAGGCAACATAGGACTGAAGATTACTGGCCTGCTAAAAACAATATTAACAAAAATATCCGGGATGAAATGAACTTTTATTCAGCCGCTCTATTAGAATTATTTCTTGCACCAGTTCTTTGTTGCTTATACTATGAACATACATCAATACATGATCTGTATTCAGGTTTGAAATCTTTTACTACCTACCTTGTCCTGAAGAGATGGTTGTCAGCTAAATAAATCTACATGATGCATGGACATGAGTCTAAACCTACACATGGAGGATACTGAGGAAGGAATGTACTTGCATGCTCGGAGATGTATAGGAATGATGTAAAGCTAAACTAGCCTCTACATCACTAGGTCATAGAGGAGTTTTTGTGAAGGATGTATTCTGGCCATGTTTTCCAGGAAAAGGAAGCATGGCTATGAAGATGACGACCACGTCGCGAAAAAGCCCCTTGTTACTGAAGAGGTAAGTGACGACTCCTTTACTTCGGTCAGTTCCTTCAGAGCAACTTTTCTTTTTTCTTCTGCTTCATTATAGGGAATCTAATAAAGCTTTATCACTTTGTAGGAGTGGACAGATGAAGACCTGGATGTTTTGTAACACGGCTAGTACATCTTGTTTTACGAATACACATTCCTTAAATGTACAGATTCACTTAGCACCTTATTCGAGGTGAACGGAAGGTGAAGCCAGTGCTTTCTGTTTTGGCAACTGACCACTACTTCATGCTATTTTGTAAATACCTAGGCAATATTTGCCTTCTCTAGTCGTGCTGTCCTGCTTACTGAAAATAAAATAAAATTTTTGTACTCTATTGTTTATGGTTGTAGATTATGTTTGAAATGTTATTCTGGACGTTATTTACACGGGTACAAAAAAAGCAGAGAGAGACATTAACATTTGTCAGGAATGAAGGCTCCTTTGCACTCTATTTAATCACTTCACACTCCAGTCTGAATCAGTCAGTACTTTATAAAGTTTTAATAAGTGCATGCATTCCTTATACAGTCTGTACTAATGTCAATTTTACTGCTGTAAACATCTCATTTCTCCTTCCCCCGACGACAAGTCTGTCTTAGGATTAATCTCAGGGAAGAGTGGACCAAATCAAAAAATATAACAAATAGAAGCAGGGGAGATAACTCAAATTATATACTCATGATTCCAGCAAGAGAATTTATTGTTCTGATATAAAATAATCATACTCTCTTTAAAAATCCTGTCTACACCACAATCATAAGTAAATGGGGAAAAAAAAAAAAAAAGAACACTAGTTTGAGCACAATTTTGCATATTCATGACCTTGTAAATCAGTAACAAATTACAGTATAAAAAGCATCATAGCTCATAATCCAGTTATAGATATCACTGCAGCCTCATGTCAGTTGAGTTTTCTTATCAAGCAGACAAACAAATGCTTTGGCAATGGCTGTTCAATGGTACACTGAGCTTTATGGGTCACTACTGGGACCCATTTAGGTTGAAGAAAAAAAGCAAAAAAAAAAAAAAAAAAAAGTACCCATATCATGGGGCACAGTCAAACTTGAAGTTGCTGTGGGAATAGCTTAAAAGTTGTCAGTGTGGGACTCAGGCCCCAGGCTTTTTGTTTCACTGCTGTAGTTGCATAGTTATCTTGGCATGGTGGAAAAGGAAGGGAAGGGGAAGTGGCTAAATAGTCAGGGACAGAGGTTGCCATGGTGATGAAGGTGGAGCATGCTGGGATCCCACTGGCTACTCCATGAAGACGGAGACAGATGGAGTGACAGACAGAGAGCGGGAAATGGAACTACCTGTTGCTGTTGGACATGGCGTAGTGCACCTGTTTCTGCTGGAGGAGCTCTGTGATGGCCAGCAGCTTTTTCAGCACGTGCTGCGGACACACAGGGTTAGAGAATATCATATACACCCGACATCATACACAGTGGGTAGAACTGCTCTGTCAGTTCTGTCTGCTTATTATGAATGAGTATGTGTTGAGCTACACAGACCTGCTGTGCTCCTCTCTCGTTGCTCAAGGTGCGGAGTTCGTCTGAGTGAGCAGCACAGATCTCATGCAGGGCAGCAAGGTCTCGGGACAGATCAGTCCTAAAGTGCTCGGGAGCATCAGGCAAGTCAGGGACATTCTGGACAAACCAGGAAGAAAACACTACAGCTTAAAAACTGAATTTACAAAGGGTTAGTTAGTAGGGTTAGTTGAAATTACACTTTGTAGTAAAAATTTGCCCCACAGCACTTAAATATTTCCATCTTCACTTAAACAACTGAAATAAAAACTTTCAATTCCAAAGTAATCTAGCTGCTTAAGAATTTATCATGTAGAGTCCTAATTTTCACTCGATTCTGACAAAAAAAAAAAAAGAAAAAAGAAAGGAACTTCATTTTAGAAAATTTATACAAGGAGAAGTTATGGTGGAACATGGCACGGCTGTTATTCATATTACTTGTTAGTAGGGTTACAACGGTATGAGATTTTCAGGGTACGATAACCATCTCATTATTATTATTATTATTATTACTACTATCACATTGTGTGTGTCTGTACCACACACACAGGCATTTTATGATTGACGTTTAAGCTTTCACACGTTTTTTTCCTTAGGGATTCAAGTTATATACGGGGCATATACGTTGATCTGCACGGAGGGATTGTGTTCTCAAATGTGGGCGAACATGTTTGATGTGTTTTTGGGATGTCTAAAGTAATCCCATGCTGCTGATTTCTTTTTCAGCAGGGGATGGGGACTGGTGATATCAGCCTCGCTTCTCTCTCATATTTTCTCAACTCTGCGTGTGTGTGTGTGTGTGTGTGTGTGTGTGTGTGTGTGTGTGTGTGTAGCAAGCTGACGAGTCTGACAGGCAGTCGAGGTGTAAAGGAGATGCGCATGTGCAGATGAGGATCTCTGTCCGGTTACTTTTTTTTTTTTCCCCCAATACCATAAATAAGCAAATGTACGTGGTATGATAACCATTAATTTTCATTCCACGGTGTACCACTGCAACCCTAGCAGGTGTATCTTTGGGCTTCTTGAGCCCACTAGCTTTGGCCAAGGTGAGAGCTGAACATTTTCTAGCTGAAGGAAAAGCATTATGCTGTAAAAAATATGTAGATAAAGCTCAAAATAATAATGATACATATAAACTGTATATGAAAGAAGAAATACTAAAATGCAAATGGAGGTTCTACAGACAATTCTCATTCTGATTTTAAAGAATGTTTTCACGTGCACAGTAATAGACCTTGTCCTATTTTCCTTTCTTTCAGCGCTTTTTCAGCGACCATGTTTTAAGTTTTGCATTGGCGTGTATTATACAAACGGTGGAGATCCGTTACTAAAATGCCTTTAGTGTATGGTGTAGTTTTGTTCACTATGCAGAATTCAGCCTTCTGTGTCCAAAACTTTATACAACTCACCCCCAACTCATCCAGAAACATGATCATGCGTTGTTTGTTATTCTTGATGAATGGATTCACTCCTTCCATGTAGGGCTCCTAGACCATAAACAGGAAAGCTACATAACTATCTGTTTAATTACAATGCCAGTAAACATGAAACAATGCACATGGGTGTAGCAAAACAAACCTTGGCCCCAAACTCCACCAGATTGGCCAGGTTCTGTACTGACTTGGCCACAAGTGTGAGTGTTCTGGCTGCCGTCGGAGAAGGAGGATCTGCAAAGAAAAGCAGTCATTAATTATATTAACTGTCCTTATTACTCTTCATCTAATTGTTAGTGTTCCCAAATAAACAGAGTAGCCACTTGGCCTTCATGTTCTACATCCTTAAAGCTACAGTGTGTATGGGAAAAAAAAAAGATTACTGAGTCAGAAGACAAAATGTACTCTGTAATATGATGTTCCTGAGCTGCTGTGAGTCACCCTGATAATCCTAAAATAGTACTAATCACCGTTCAGGAGTGTCAGGTCAGAATTTTCAGGATAATTGCAAGCATGCACCATATTTTGAACCAGCAGCCACTTAGGGGAGAAAGAGTAAACAAACCAAATGGGAGTCAGAGAGTGAGTGAGAAAGTACTATAAGAGGAAAATGTATTCAAATGTGATGTTTGTTTTTTCTTGTTGAACAGTTAATGCACTTATTTGTTCTCTAATTTGGTGGGAATCTAGTGAATGATCATCTGATTTATCCTCATTGTAGAATTTGTATATTATACAGTGAAGTTTTTTTTTTTACCTAGAGAACTCCGTAGCAGCTAGTGACTAACACGGGGTGTTTATAAGAGGAGAAAGTAACAGATATTAATTGACATACTACTTAGTATGCGGTTTGGGATGCAGCCCTAAATTCTTTCTGAATGCGTACTGACTTGGCACTCGGAGTTGTGAGATTAATCTGCTCAGTGGCGGAAGATCGCAGCACAACCCACATTAAAAAACATTTTCACAGGTAGCTTGCAGCAGCATTTTATTTTTACCACTGAGGGCAAAATTCAGAACCTGACATCCTGTATCTTTAAGCAGTAGCTCTTTTTATGTAAACTGTGTACTCACCAGAGATGATGTTGAACATCCTGGGGTTGAGAATGGCAGGGCAGATCAAACGCAGGAAGACAAAACCACTACACACAGACAGATACAGAAGCACTTTGCTCAGCTGAAACAAAGACCACCAAAAAAAACCCCAAAAAAACAAAAAAACAGCGGTGTCGTGGTGGCCTACCTCACAACTCTGGTCCGCATTGTAGTGTTAGTGGGCCATTTCTGCTGCACGGACTTCTGCAGGCACCCGTATATAAACCTCAAGGTTCTGACAATACAGAAGGAAAGGGTCTACAAATGCCAAAAATTTAAATAACATAAATCAGATGAGCACATAAGCTTTGAGTGCGAGTCTGCTTACGGAGGCAAGATCTCAGCAGCCATGAAGATCTTCTCAACCAGCTCAGACAGGATGGTGAGCAGATTGGTCAGGTTCAGATTTACATCCTCATTCTTCTCCAGTTTAGATGGGTTTAGCTTTAGAGCAGAAAGCAGGAAACAGTCAAAATAAGATTAGCATTCTGACTTCTATTAAACTAGTGGATCAATAAACTTATTTAGTGATTGCACAACTACAAAAAAGCAGTCACTCGTGGTCATCACAAGGGCTGTCAAATTGCATTAAAAGGGAAAAAAAAAAAAACTTAAGTACCATTAAAACTGCATTTGAATTTTTAATTATTTAAATGATTTATTATTAAAATGTTTGTACGCACTAAAACAGTGTGTCAATTTAAAGCAAAGAGAATAATCATTGTAAAATATTGGTTCTTTATTTATTAATGCCCCTTCTAAACACACAGTAAGACCGGACGACAAAATAGCTTCCTTTTCGCTTAATATGCTGGATACAGAGGGAACAACGGCATTCTAAAAGCCAAATAGTGAAAAAACAGCACCCCAATCAACTACAAAAATACTAACTCAAGTAATGCCTGCTGAGTGTCAACTACTTACATGTAATATCCCTTTTAGTACACTTTATTCATGTTTTAGATTTAATTACAAAATTGATGCATAATTAATTTTTTTTAAAAGGATAAGCAAAAGCATGTAATGGCATGTATTTATTCAGAATCCTTTTCCTATAATACAAGGGGCATTTGGGTTGGAAATGTGTTGACAGTATTGCACTAGCATTACTAAAAGATAATATGAAATCTTTGATCGTTTCAACTTCACATATATCATGAAAGTTTGAATAGTATTTGTGAAATTAATTCTGACAGCCATAGTAGAAGACTGACACACACACACACACACACACACACACACACCTTTCACAGTTAGTGCTACTAACTGCCCTTAAAGGTGCAAGGTAGTGCTACTTACACCAGAACCAACACTGAAACGGTCATACTAAAACATGTGACAAACCTCGCAGGACTGCTTGCTCTCCATAATCTTAAGAATGGTGTCTTTGAGGGCGTGATGGACGAAGGGTGTGGCTGTAGCCTTCATGTACTGCTCCATCAGTGTGCTGGCCAGTGTGGTGGCACGGAACAGAGTGGTGGCTTCATCTGGAGAAAAATATTACATACTTACAACATTCAACATTCTCACTTCATTTGTTACATACACTGACTTGTAAGGCTGTTTGCTCAGATAAGGTAAAGCTGTTAATGGGGGATTTTTTTGCGTATATATATATATATATAGCAAAGAAAATGGTCAGAAACCATTACCTTCCATGTTAATCTCTCTGTCATTTAGAGTCCTGAGTAGTGGAGCCTCGGCTTTCTCGTGTCTGAAGATCCTGAGCAGGATGCTGGCCAGTAGAGTGCGGTCCTGCCCACACACATGAGCCAGCGCGTAGATCACATGGAAATCTCTTTGTAGAATCACCTGAGTACAGAAGGGTGGTTAAGTGAAAACCACAATAAAGAATGAGACTGAGAACAAAAAAAGATCAACTGCATGCAAATCTGAAGGATATGTTGTGCATAATCAGTGCAATCTAATAACATATGGCAAACAGATTCTTTAATACTCATGTTCGAGATTCTTACTTCTTTGAATTCGTTATACTCCTCCTCTGGCATGATTTTCTCCATGGAATATCGTGCTCGCACGCGCAAGGAGCCCGGCTCAATTCCCTTCAGAGGCACGTGAGAGCTCAACGGGAACCACTCGTCTATCATCTGGCCCCTCTGCAACCGGCTCAGGAGGCAGCGCATGAACACTGCACAAACAAGCACGTGCATAGTGTTTCAAGTAAAATCAAATCCTTCAGTTCCATTCGTGTGGACAGCAGAGGGTGCCAGAGTGCAAAGAAAGAGAAGGATGTCTAAAACGCTACCAGACGCTGCTGTGCTGCTTTACACATCGTTTGAGGTGTATTATCCAGGCAACTGTTTTTTTTGTTTTTTTTTTTGCTTTTGTTTTTTTACTGAACATGTGTAATTTATTTTAATCTTCTATTAAGTACAGATAGTTTAAAAAAAAAAAACTTACAAATACTTACAAATATCACTCTCTTTGCTCTTCTTAGTTTTGTTGCTTAGGCTGATTTCAAATCGGTTGATTTCACTGGACAAGTCACTGAAAGAAAGCAAAAAGAAATAACTTGCATCATTCAGTACCATATCAGTTAAGGCTGTAGGTTAAAGCATTCGATATTATATACAAAATACATGTCTGCTCACTCAAAGATGAACTCCTCTGTGAAGACTGGGTTCTGGCCATCTCTCGGGTGAGTCCTGGCTACATGGACGCTGTTCAAGTAGATGTTGCAGTATGGGTTCGTGAAATGTTTGATGGGAAGTTTGTGGGCCTCTTCCACATAAAGCACTAAGCTGCTCACCTGAGATAGAAGGATGAAAATAAATCTACTCTGATGCAGTTATACTTGTATGGTTAATATAATTAGTTAACAGCTCTGAGGGATTAGGGCTATGACACAACAAACTGCCATCAAACTAGCACCAGCGCTGGCTGACTGACAGCCTACTTGCTCTGTGTGGCCATTTTGTGCAAAAACATTAGTAGCTACAGCAAACGTTGACAAAAAGATACTTCGTACTTCTGGGTTTGCTTTGTTAGCTATGGTTTCTCTTCTCCTGTACTGATTGGCTAGGCTGCTGCCCACAGGTTCAACTGTGGGGTCACCTGAGATGCTGATGGGGTCAGAGGATATGTTATCAACTGTTATTTATAATTTTCATAAACTTGATTTATGGAGTATTTTAAAATAATAACATTACCTGTCATATTATTATAAAAATTATATTAGCTTTAATTCAATTTGGAGCTCCTCTATCCGCCTATTTTACACCTGAACGCAGCGGCGCCACATCCAGCGCGCTTTCATCTTCATCACAGTGGCCTTCTACACTGACACTGGCAGTGTGCAGAAGGAAATAAAAATTAGCATATTTTTGCATGGAACTTTGTTGTTGTTGTTTTTATCTAATCTTCCTGCAGTCTGCATCAGTGTATGCTTGAAATGTAAAAAGCACATGGGCAATATTTCTGTCTGTAGCCCACTGCATCAGTTCCATTTTTATGCTATATTTATTTATTTTTTTTTTAAATGCTTATTCTATTTATATTGACTTGTAAAGATCAATTTTAATCTTTAAATAGGAAAGTTCTATCTTTCTGTGGCTCGGGCACTTATTTACTGTAATGCACTGTGAATTCTTAAAATAGTAGGGTTATCATTTCTAATAATTGCCTCTATAGGAATTATTGGGGAGGGAGGTTATTATATCATGCTGGCAAATGCCAAAGGTATGAAACACACCCCCAAAAAAAATCTGATTGCTGACAGTCAGTTGGTGTATCAGGGCCCAGGCAGCAGTGTGTTACCTGACGTAGACGCTTGTTGGAAGTGGCCTGTGCAGGCTTCCTTAAGTTACTGCAGAAGGTTTGTAGGCATTTCATCCAGTCCTGTGAGTTTTCAAAAGAGTGCTTTAGAGTCAACGTGAATGTCAGGGACAGAACGAACAGACGTGGTGTTCACACATACCTGGGCCTGCTCAGGGGTGTCTCCCGCAAAGTAGAAAATGCACTGCTCTTCACTAAAGTGCTGAATCACAATCTGGAAACAGTTTGGCCTGCAAAAGAGGAAAATGCCTCTGCTAAGTTCCAGCTGGCAGAATGATTTAAATGACTACTCTCTGTAGCTCATCCAGCTTAAGAGTTTTGGAAATTGTGCCAAGTCAGCACATGCTGGTTACCTGCCAAACAGACTGTCGTGCACACAGTACACTGAGGACACACTGAGGTCGATCAGCCCTTTGGGTTTGGTGGCTCGTTTCTCGCTCTCGAAGTAGATAAGTTGAGCATCATTGCCCTCCAGGATGAAGTACAGATTCTTCCAGCGTTTTCCTTTGCCTAATGAAACCATCATGTATTGAATGATGAAAAATGGCCATCTACATGGCTACCGATGCAGGTATGTAAGAGCAGTATAACAGCCTTGCATATCTATTTTCTACATCCCTGCAAAAGCACTGAGCTGCTTTAATATATCGAATCTGGTCACGTTACATAAGTTTCCACTGCTCAAAGATAAGTAATATGCAGTTTGTCATTCAGTACCTTTGTTAATCAGGAGGTATCCTTTCTTGACGATGTTTTTGTAGAACGCATCTTTTGTTTTTCGCCGTATAGTTTTGTAAATTTCTCGATTCTCATCGACGGCGTTACAGAGTACTTGTTCTTGTTGCTTTAAAAAAAAAAAAAAAAAAAAGTAGTGATATTAAATACAGATTCAAAATAATATGCAGTTAGATTATTGCTGTTCACATTCCACCTACCTGATTTGAGACTGGATCTTTCAGGTTATAGCCTTCTACAATCTGTTCTTTTCTGTAATGTTCGATGATATCATCAACACTGCCAAAAAAGAAAAAAGCAATTAGAAAATATTAATGACCATCTGTGTGGTATATTACAGATCACAATAAATAGGCCTACTAAAGGAACTTAAAGGAGTATTGAAGGTTACGTTCACTTGGATAGAACACGCAGCATTAAAGAACAAATCTTTGAGATTCATCATTAAGAAATTCAGGTCAAGTTCAGCAAAAGAAAATTTGCAACATTTATACCACATATTTTACAGTTAAGGTGGCAATTTCCGAGTGCGCACAGTACATAGCTATAAATGAAATGCTTTCCTCTCAAAGCTTAATTACTCCATTTCTTCTAGCTTGACCAGAACAGGTAAAATGTTTTGCTAATGCTAATACTGAACCTGAACATTTATGTGCCTCTTTTGTCTATGTTAGAATTCTCAGTAGAGAAATTTACAACATGAAACCTTCAACCAGCTTCTGATCTAAATAAATTTACACCAATAGACAAAAAAAAAGTCAAATCTGTTCCTAGATCAGCAGCCCATTACAGGATGGGTGACAAACGGGTAAAGACTGTGTATTTATCCCTATCTCCTGCTGTCTCTGGTGTGCTGCCTGTTAGGCAAGACATTAAATATGAATGAGCAGGGGTTCCCAGTAAAGACAGAGAATACAGGGGTAACTGTCTGCCCCCAGGCTTTGCCACTGCACTTTAAAGCCATAGCCTCTAGACATACCTGTTGTAATACCTGCCACCCATCATGTACTGGTTGTTGGGGGTGGGGCAGATCTTGAACCTTTGGATGTTCTCATTAGTGCGGAAGAAAAGCGAGTAGTCTCCCGGTGTGCTGTCCGACGGCCGCACCAGAAAGCTGCACACCTGGCCTCCTAGTAGGGGAGATGAAAAGCACAATTTCCCATATATGCCTATATGCGGAATGCTGCATAAACAGTTATGAGGTAAACACTACTGTAGTACAGAAAAGACAAATGATAATGTCATGCTGCACTGCAATAAGGTTATGCACTTGTGCAAGTTCATTATTTCCCACACTTTCTGCAGGAGATCATTTTTATTAAGATGATGCAATTTCTGAACACAAACCGTACATAGCTATGAATATAATGCTGCATATTTTAAGCTTCATTATTCAATTTCATCCAACTTGACCAGAGTATCCTGCAGCGTGGACGAATTGCTTTATGAAAGTTTACCTTGAGCTGTCAACTGTTTCAAAAACAGTAACAGTTTTACAGTGTAGCTTTCTATACAACTGTATAGGAAACTGACTGCATGTGTGCATCAATAGATATCAAATATATACCTGTCATCAACAGATTGTATGCCTCTTGTTTGCTGATTTTCCCATGGTACCAGCTACAAAGACAGAGAGAGCATGAACAGGAAAGAATGAACCATGCAATCGTGGCAAAAGCAACATTACTGCATGTGAGTCAGTACTGAATCAAGGTAGAATACTCAGTTCATGACACACTGGAACTCAAGGGAACAATCAAAGGCTCCTGCCAGTCTGTCCTAATCAGTTTACACTGTCTGGTCAGATTTATGGCCTGTGGCGGCATGTCTCATGTAAACATGCATATTTAACAAAGCATTCAATATACTTCTTCTGAATGTCTCTTTAACCTAAACTAACTCAGTCACCTAATCTAATCAGAAGCAGAAAAACATCATTTCTTATTTGATGGAGATTTTTCAAAAGCAAAAATGAGCAACATTTTCTACCATTCTCATCAGTGTAGAAAACCTGATGCTGGTTAAAGGTCTTAAATGTTTTCTCTTCAGCAAAAGAGCTACAAGTAAGGCAGAGAAGGAATTAATTAAAACAAAGTGGCCTCTTCGCAAATGCTAGCTATATTATACAAGTAGGCCACTGGTGTTAATCATTTTCCCTGAAACAAGCTGTTAGGCTGCTTCCCTAAATAAACTGTTAGACTGAGGTTTCATCACATTCATTCTGTAGCCTGCTCCCAATACGCAAAACAAGATAAAACACTGAGGTGGCTTACATTTTGCCCTCATGGGGATCCTCCTCTCGTCCCTGCAAACAAAGTCAGCCATTAATCATAGTAAGTACCACTTCAGAAGACAACAGTACTAAAGAGAGTGACCTAGTCTTCGTAAGAGCTCTTACAATCAGGGGAAAGAGGATAATACGAGACTCGAAATCTCTTTAGAGTATTGTTAGAGGAGAGAGAGGCAGACACTCACCACCTCCTCCACCAGATCATCCACTATAAGGCCCTGTTCCTCTGTTCTGACATTGGTCACCCACATCCAGCCATCTTCATGTTCATTGTGAACAATAAACATGTCTCCTTTGAGGAAACTGACAAACACACACACACACACACACACACACACACAGTAATTCTTAATGGACCACAACAGACAATCTGAACTAATGATGGGTGTCAGTAGTCGACTAATCTAATACTGGCAAAAGTCATTTTCTGAAATAGGGAAAAGAAAAAGAAAAAAAAAAAAAACAACCCCACACACATTCGAACAATTCTTCCCTACTTCTAGGTTAAACAACTTCTTGCTTGATGTCAATAAAGGCCTCTGAATAAGTCATATGATACATAATATCTGATATATAATTAAAATAATATACAAAAATATACAAATATACTTGAAATTATATTTGAAAATATACTTCTTTACTTAACAGAATCGGTTTAGTAAAATTTTAATCATTTCATAAGACTTTAATCATATTTTATAAAAATATTATTTTAAATAATCAGGTGCAGGTGCATCCGAGTACTCATAAAATTTCTTGGAATTTCTTGGCTTTAAAATGTAAGAGATACGCATGTGTTATATAGTGGTTTATGTAACGTGACAAGGCAAAATAACTGACTTGGGCATAATGAGCCCCATCTGGTTTATGTTGCAACACGGCTCCCCATGAGTATTCATGAGATATACCTGATCTCATCTGTATCTGGCACTTTGGTGTATGGAAGGATGGCTCTCACTCTTCTCCTGTCCTCCACAGGCTGGGTGAAACAGACACACACAAAACTAATGTCAGCATAAATCTACTGAAACACAAGCCCTTCATGCATTACTGGCAACTGAGTCTTGCGACTCTGAGGAAATGACTAAGGGTGAAAAATGACTATAGAAATCTATTTTTTTTTTCATACAGCAAGTTGTAGAGTAGCTTGCTGCTTTATCATACACTAATGCAGTTAGGTAAACAGAAATGATAGCAAATAAGATTTTTTTTTTCCCCCCCGAAGTCTCTCATCTGTAATGTATGAGCGAGACATTTCCGGTAGCACAGTCACTGCTAGCTAACACGGCAGCATTACCTCTGGTGGAGCCACTGGTGATAGCAGCTTTTCACCTTTCAGTAGGCAAGACACGTAGCTGTAATAACCAATGAGGTCTGAGAGGGATGAGAACCGTCTCCCACCAATGTAATAATCCCCACACATGGCAATAATCCTGGAACACAAACACACCCAAGACTCAGTGCTCCAATTTTCATCACCTATGTAAGCATTCAAACAATGTGGATGTATAATCATAATTAAAATTGTGTCTCCAGTACACAGAGGATGATTTTTTTTTTTTTTTATATGGACACATCCAATATTATAGGTTTTGTGTATGCAATGTTACTTCTTAATCATTAACACCATAAGCCCACTTTTAGTTATTTATCACTTTAAAATGTCAACTGGTGTGAAAAAATTATTTCATTCAGGCTGCAGAGGAGGGTGACTGTTCATGTGAGAGCTGACACGCTCCTTTCTTTTTTTAAGGTCCACCCACACTATCGCTCGTCAGTTACCACTTAACAAAACAAAAACACAGATGCAAGTACCTTTAAAAGAAAATAATAACCTCAACTAAGCTCTGAATTAAAATATGGCCTAGAAGAACATATTTCACCATTTCATAATATTTATGTATTCACAACACACAAAAATCCACATTCAAATGCTCAACACGCCATATTCTACTTTTAGTCATCTAACAAGTCGACTGAAACACAGGTTTCTTAAACATTTAGGAAACAACCTGTTGCTGGAAGTACAGCAATACATCTTTATCTTGCATTAATTTCCTAATGCATTTTCTAATTTCTCACTTTCATTTCTAAATATACAATATGTTGAAGATGAAAGCAAAAATAAATTTAACAAACAAGTAGGTATTTTCCAAAAAACCCATTACTGACGTTAATCTGTGAGCGAATCTCAAATGGCTCTCTGTTTGACATATAGTGAAACCCAGTGTGTTACACCCTGTATCGTGATCGTATGCTCTGTGGATCATGGACGAAATTTATAATAAAACCGGACACTGCTCATGCTTTTCCACCTGTTGTGGTTTGTGCAAGATTAAAATGACAAAATTACAGCAATTAAAATTGAAATGCAAATTTGGTGACAGCCTTAGCGTCAACCTTCTTACAGCTATGGCTAGAATTTAGCTCGTTCCCTGTTGTTTCTTTCGGTTCTGTGGTGAAAGGAATTTCGCCAGGCTCACCTGAAGTGGTTGACCACACTGGTCTTGCTGAGGAAGGAGAGCACGAAGGAGCCAGGCCTCCGGTCGCTCTCCCTGATCAGGTAGCTGCCTGGTGTCCTGGCCTTGCGCAGCCGCTCCTCTGCAATGGTCCGGTCCAGCTTCCCATGGTACCATCTAAGGTAAAAGAACACAGGCTGGTTTTAAGGACTTCTCTATGGATAACAGCGGTAATACTGTGACAGTTTGATTTAATTAACACCCTTGTGCCAGCTGGTCCTTGGAGAGTAAAATAATCAACTTGCCTGTGGAGCACTCAAACCTAACAATCCAACAAAAGCTCAATGTTTCTAGAAACATCTAGAAACTTCACAGCCACATTGGGCTCATCAGGCACCGAGTCTTGCGATGGAACTGTCCGAATATATCCCAAGAGAATTTTTTTTTGCACTAAGAACATGGCTCAGCATTGCATGAAATATAAAAAGCTTTTACACCAAAGCCCAGGCCATTGCTATAAATTAAAGAGTAGCTTTTTTTTTTTTTTTTTTTTTTTTTAACAGTGGTTAAAATTTCAGTGGATTTAGTTTCCGGTGGAAGCAAATAAAAATTAACACTCCTTTCTGGTTTAGCACTGTGCAAGGTTGGTAGAGCTTCAGTACAGGAAAAGAAACAAGCAGAAAGTGAGAAAACAAGAAAGAGCACCACATGGTTAGAGTGAGAAGACAGCATGAGAAAAAGAAAAGGACAAGACAGAAAGAAAAAAAAAAAAAGCAGTGAAGGTTTCATGCAGTGCAAGCAGTTTATAGTTTTAGCTTAAAATAATGTCCAGACTGACAGGTTGGGCAGAAGGCTGACGCTGCAACATCAGTATAGTATTAAAACTACTATATAATATTTCAGTTATGTTCTGTATGAGTTAGCACACTTGTGTTTCCTTGCTTTAGTGTTTTAACTCACTCATTAATAACAATGGAAATGATCTCAACTTTAAAGATGTGTGGGAGAAGTCGTGTGTCTGTGTAGAGGAAGTGGAGCTCATGTGGTGCATGAATAAATGTTCGACACAGTCCTGACAGCTGACAGACGAAAGTTGTGTGTTTTCCATATAAGGTCTGCACAAATGATACCACAAACTGTGTATCTACCAGTCTCTTGCAATTTGGCATCTTTTGCAATGTGAGGAATTGCATCCAATGTATATGTATACACTGTGTATACATATACACACACACACACACACACACACACACACACTCTGTATATATAAAATGCTTTACACTGCATAAATGCTCTGCATAAAGCAATTTCTGAATGAATGGGTTAAAGGGAGAGAAGAGAATTTATCTTATCACACTACCAGGTGATTCAAACAAATAAGCAACTTTTAAATACTGCTCATTGATTAAAGAAATTTGATCATTTTATCATCCACGTACTCATCTCTAACCAGCATCCACACCAGACTTTAAAGGGAAGCAAGTGTAGGGGTTGCAGCTTTCTGACTGTCACTGATCCAAAGATTTATATGATGAAGACCAGCCTCCATGCGGCTTTTATAGAGTAAAAAATGCTCAGCCAGCAGAAGAAGCCTGCTGCCTTGTAACAATTCTCATAATAAAAATGATATTAGCTATTAGCAGATCAGCTTATATGTTCTAGTAAAACCAGGATTACAGGCCCGTTGTGCAACAACTGCAGCCGTTCCGTTACTGAACTTCCATTAAAAACTTCCTTAAAAAAATCCACTGATGCATCCATCAGTTGGTGTGAGATTAATGAAAGACTTTTACAGCTACAGTGTTATTACAGTTAAAGCATCAGCTATACTTAGCACTTTAACCAAACTGGCCTCAAACTTCCTCACAACTCTCGAGGTCATTTCTGCCCTTATTGCTGAGAGAAAGGGTAGTACATAAAGGGCGACACTTCTACAGCTCGAAAGCTCATACACAAGTCTAACTTTCATCACTCTGAGGAATGCCTTGTGGAAACACCAAAAGGAAGAACCAGATACATTAAATCCTACATACCAATTTTCTTATTTGATAAGCTAACTAGATCAAAATAATGCTATTGATCGAATTAATCTGATATACACTACAATCAACTGCACAGTCCATACACGTTTGCTGTTTTAGTCACAAGGTTTGCCTACATTAGGTGTGTGGCGGCCTGGGAAAACCCCTCGTGTGCCGAAATTCTGACATCTATTATATGAAGTTCTGAAAACCTGTAGTTTTTAAAGTTGCAGCATCGGTTACCTCAAAAGAGAGAAGGGAGAAAATTCCACTTTCATTATGAGTCTAAAAGCAACTGATTCAAATTACTGATTTAATTTACTTAGACCTAATAAACAAAACGTAAAAATAAGAATTATCATTATGACTTTGTGTATCTTTATACTAGCCAAGTCCCGTTCACCCAGCAGTCATTCCATGTTTAATAATAATATTCTTTTTTAGCACTCTGAGGTTGTTGATCACACCCGAGTGATTAAGTCATGTCATTTTTGATTTTACAACAATGTAGTTGTAAACAATACAGCAAACATCAGTCACAAGAGCAGGCTTGAAACTTCAGTGTGGGTTTTTTTTCTGCATAGTGCTGATACAGGTTACCAAGTAGAAACGGAGATAAAGTAAGTTGAAATAAAACTTGAAATGAAAGAACAAAGAACCTTGTAGTCCTGGAAAACCCTACTGTCATCTATATCTTATCCCAGCTGGAATTATCTTAACATGATTTAATATTATCCTGATATGACAGGCTACAACAAGCAAACACCTTGCCTACCTCTACATCTGTAACCTATTCTATTTATGGAGAAACAACATTAGTGACGAGGCTTATATGAGCACGACGTAAATAAACATCTCCACCCGTCTCTCTAGTCTCATCTCTTTAAGTAAATGCAACAGAAGTCTCGTCGTCACTTTTGACTTGGCTTACAACTGTTCGCTCTTAAATCATGGCAGCTGGTATTTAAACGTTTACAGATTACAGCTTGCGTCCGATTCGTTATGGCACAACAAATTTATCAGAGCATGACATTCACGCACACTCAGCACAGGAAAATATACTTAGCAAATCTTTAGGCACTTTTACAGCTGCCTTTGTTATGCTGGTGCCTTGTTTACTTATTGGCGTCTTTGCAGAAAGCCTAGACAATGACACAGTAAATAAAAACATTTACTCATCGTTTTGATGAAATATTTTTAACTTTTAAAGTACAGGTATCAACGTTACCGGCAGGACGTCCCTATAAATTGTGGTCAAAACTTGTCATTTTTTTGGTCTGTTTGACAGGAGTGAGCCGCAGTGACGTCTCCACACAAATACCTTCAACGCTGAATGGAGTCAGGTCTGTGCCTGTGACAGGAGTCATGGCCTTTAGCACACCATGCACATCTTTAATCTTTTAAGAGGTGATCATCTGACAACAGCTTAAAACTAATACTGGCAGCAAAGGAAGTCATGTTGAACATCAAACACAATGTGCATATCTCTTCACTAGATACACGTCTACAGGAAGTGAACATGATGAGAAAGCTCGGGCTTTTGTAAAGATTAGGGCGCTGGATATTTTGTTGTTGTTGTTGTTGTAGTAGTACATATTGAATTAAGCCTACGACTGGCAGCAAATCCATACCGTATTGCTTACTGTGTTATTCGGCTTGAGATTAAATGAGCAACAGGAAGCATGTAGGGTTGGTCTGGCTGCACTTTTACAGTCTGTGTGTGCATGATTACACTCAACTGCCTCCCCCATAGATATACGCATGCTTCAAGTCCGTGACCATTTTCCCTCAGAGTAGGCTGATGTGTCATGCATTAGAGACAACATGCATGACAGCATGTGCCTTAATTTCCATTTTATTCATTTATGAACTAATATAGGCTGAAATGTTCTCTGTGTCATTAATGTGCAAGTGCATTATTAAATATTGCTTATATCACTCTGGCTGATAACATGTTCCAATGTACGCTTTGTAAGCAAGATAATTTTTATGGCAGCTTTGGAGCATTAGTGATTTACAGACTCCTTTTAAAAAATGTATTTATTTATTTAGAAACTTAGGCTCAGGTTTCAAAAGGTTGACCTAATGTCCTGAGCACTGGATTTAAAGTTGCCCAAACTTGTTTTGAAGACTATAGGACTGAGACACACACACACACACTTACACTTACGGCAAATGTGCATTTTGCACATACACACATTTTTAGACAACTGTAAAAGGCACAGAAGTCTCTGCACTTCTCACATGGTCTCCATTTGCATATCAACACACGATATGCGCTCATGTCTTATGACAGAAAACGTCCTGAACAACGCTACGTTGGATTTTGCAGCGAGATCGTCATCTCCACCTTTTTTAAAAGAATGAGGTGAAACCTATGACAAGTGGCAGGTTTCACGATGTGATCATGAAGTCATGTTTTGTAAAGTTTAGGATGCTTTGAATACTTCACATGTTGCCTTAGAAACTATTTTCAGTTGTTTATCCAAACTTCACTGAAAAACATTTCTCAGCTAAAACGTTAGAATGTACACGATCAATGCAATTAGAATCAATTAGAATGCAAATCTTCTCGGTCTCTCTTTCCTGGCTTGGCGTACTGAAAGCAGGACATTACCCTTTTTTGGTTTGCCCACATCAGCCATCCTCTGGGGCGGGAGACCTTTCAACTGACAAGGCTTCATCTCAGAGGATGCAGCGGCAGCCTGAGCTTGTTGAGACCTGATTGGGGGGGTGGGGGGGTGTACTCTCTCTCTCTCTTCCTTTCTCTTTTCCATTCCCCATCAGGGCATTTTATATGGCTCTTTTCCATGCCTGTCCACCTAAAAAAAATACATCTCTAAAAACCTCCTGTCACTGCTCATTAGCATCAACATGAAGCAGACTGTACCACTTGACATCAGAAATGCATCTCTGTATCTTGCCAGCTGTCATGAGGGAGGCTGTGGGTTTCTCACATTCAGGGTGAGGATATGCAGGATTTCAGGTTCAGGTACAAACGCCTCTCGTACATCAGTGAGCTTAAAGTGTCAGGTGCTGAAGTGTAGTTACTGCCTCTTAGTGTTCCATATTAGCTGTACATAAACTTAAAACTCCTTCTGGGACATAAGTGTTTCAGCAGCTCATGTGTCTGATAAACAAAACACTGGTTGAAACACTAACGGCAGATATGCAGCAACATGATCCTGTAGGAGAGCAATACGTCAACAGCAGGAAAAGCTGTTTCAAATGATACACCTAAGTGTGTCACATGCACGCAACCTTCGACAACTAACTTCGATAATTAGCAAAGCTGCAAAATCGCCGAATAAGACAAATGACCTAGTGATTCACCGATTCCGGTATCTGTATGAGCCCGATACCATGCTCGTTTACTTTATTTAATAATAAAAAAAACAAAAAAAAAAAAAAAACACAGCTCCAATACCAACACCTGAAACCATGTGACATAAGCCTAGTGTACACTAATGAACAGGCAACACAAAAAGACAGAAATCTGGACATGTTTCACGATTAACAAAGGCAATAAAAGCAAAGCAGCAACTACATCATCTTCCTACAGCACAAGTAAGCTGATAAAATATCTTAAACATGAAATGCAGAACAAGTGGTTCATTGCCAGAGGCACACGGGCGCAACCTCTGACCGGGTGAGAAACATGTCCACAGAGAACACGAGGTGAGTGATAACAGCTCTTACCCAGTATATTATTCTTGACGATCAGCCGCTATCGGTCACTGACAGTGAAAGGTTCAAACTAAATCCCTTCTTCAGCACTACAACCCTACTCATTCCGAGATAGCTAATGTAGCTAGCTAATGCTCTTCATTTAAAAATCAACCTGCTAACGTTATTAAACGACGAGGTCAGTAACCTAAGTGCATGAACATGCATGTGTGTACTTTTAAAACTGTGTTAAACAAACAGAGCTAAACAACATTCAGTGATGCCCCTGATTAATAAAAGTCATTTCAGTACTGACGAGCACCAAAAACAACATACACTCATACTCAGTCTGAAATTATGGTATCGGGGCATCCCTCGTTTGACCACTGGATACCACTGTAAAGGGAAAACTCAACCAGAATATCCAGATGTACTAGACTAGTTGAGTAGTATGAACGAAAGGTCACAATTAAAACGAAAGCACGTTCTTCATCCGATCCAAGCGACACTTACACTGGGTTCATCTTTTGCTGCATCCTTGCCTGTCCTACTCTCTCTTACTCATGAAGTAAAGCCGCCCCGGCTGCTGAATCTCTAGCGCTGGACATTGCCTGACAACTCCAACACGATCACTGGCATGATCCCATGCAACTGCAGCAGCGCTAAGCTCATCCCTCTGTTCTCCAGTCCAGTGCAGCTGCTACATCTACGTCCACTGTATCCAAAAAAAAAAAAAAAAAAAAAACACCACACGAGGCTGAAGCTCATGTGTGTATTACAGCAAAATGTAAACTTGCTCTCAGAAGACTGTAGAAGCTTCCATCAGAGAGAAATCTTTTTCCCAGATGTTTAGAATTATATGTCACGTCCATATTATTACTGTGGAAGGCAAATAAAGCCAAGAGTGCGTAAGAAGAGGGTCTGGGTGGATAGCAGCCACCGTGTGCAGGAAAAGAGCCACTATGCAGTGGTACTGCGTGTGTGTGTGTGTGTGTGAGTGAGAGAGAGAGAGCGCCTCAGCCACACACTCCCTCACTACCACTACCATTTGTGAATGGATCAAGAACGAGGGACGGGCCAAAATGATCATTTAATTTAGATGTCGGTTAGTGAGCTAATATTCTGATAAAGGAGGCATATTATTATATTATGTTTTATTTATAAATGTGTTTATTAAGCCTGCTACATACTACCCTTCTGAGGACTACACAAAATTGTCGATTCGTTTTAAGACCGATTATACAACTAGCCGTTCAAAGAACCCACCTAGCTGACTAGCACTGCTGCACATTCATAATCATGACACAGATAAATAATCCATCAAATGTTGCTATCAAAGTGTTTCTCCTTAACGATTTTAAATAATCATTTCATGATGGAGGTTTAATATCTGCCAAATTAATTAACAACGAATCACTATGCGAATTGCCTGAGCTAACTGGGCCATTTCCCCTGAAGTTTCTGTGCTGGATAAAGGTAGCGTGGAGATGATGTGCAGGAACAGCTGGGAATCAGCCTTGTTTTCCTTCACACATGACAAAGTGTCATAGCGTATTAGACTCAGGGAGAGAAAGATTAGCAGCACATGAGCACTGATGTATAGATGGAGGACTAAAAGCTCATCTTTAGTGAGCAGAGGAATAAACATTAAAGACAGGAACACGCAACATTTCACGAAACGTTCCTACCTATCAGTTGGTGGGAAATGGAGGAAAAAAAAAAAAACAACTTTTACTAAAGAATTCCTGAGCCAAGATTAGGAGGGGGGGTCAACTCTGAAACAGCCTGCAGTGTTTCATGTAGCTGGCTTTACCCGAGAGCAACCGAGGCTTTGTACTCTGTGCACATCTAAAAGAAAACCAATTAAACTGTCACACAAAGTGCGGCTTGCAGGAGGCATTTACTGTTTGTGTAACATTCACAGATAACACTTGCAGTTCATCTGTATTGTATAATTTGCCTGTGTGGGCAAATAGTGTAAAGTTGTCAAAACCATGATCTGCACTGGTACTTCATTGTTCATCTACAGTAAGTGCTTTAGCCCAGTCAGGGCAGCTGTGAATCCGGAGCCTATCCCGGGAGCACTGGACGTGAGGCGGGAATACCCCCTGGATAGGACGCCAGTCCATTACACACGTGCAGTAGTACTGCATTACTTTTTACTCCACAAAGTAACTGCTTACTGCCATTATTTTTTGCAGTACCTAGATACCTTTTTTAATTGCTCAATGTTACCGAATAGATCACCTGTATATTATATGGCTAAAAAGTTTGTGGACACCTACCTGACCTGCGAAGGCTTTCCCCAAGATTCTGGAGCATGGCTTTGGGGATTTGTCTATCAGCATTAGTGAGGTCAGGCAGTCATGTCGGGTGAGGCCTGGGGTCAATCTGGCGTTCTAGTTCATCCCAAAGATGTTCAGTGGGGTTGAGGTCAGGGCTCTGTAAAAGCCTCTCGAGTTCTTCCACATCAGCCTTGGAAAACAATGACTTCATGGACCTCGCTTTGTGCACAGGGGTTATTGTGGGACATGCTGGAACATGTTTGGGTCCCTTAGTTACAGTAAAGGGGAGCTGTAATGCAACAGCATACAAAAACATTCTAGACAACTGTGTGTGCTTCAGCCCACATATAGGTGTGATGGTCACGTGTCCAGACTTTTGGTCATAAAGTGCATTATCTCGTTTGGGCCTCTGGATTACCTCCCAGTTTTCTGCAAAATGCTTTGTACATTACACACCGGCTGGGAAAAATTAGGAGTCTTTCCAATTAAGATTTTAATCTTAATCCTAAACTTAAACCCCAAACTTTTACTCATTTTACAAATGAACCAAAATGAACATGTTGAGAGAGAAACTAAAAAATAATTAAATGTTATGCATCACTGAATGTTGTGACTATGCATTTGTGTACAGCGGAATAGTACACAAATCAGCTATCCAGCACATCATGGCTGTTTCTCTGAAACGGAATAGCACAGGATGATTAACAGCTCACTGTGGAGCGAGACATCCAGCCTACGTACACGCCGTCACTGTACGCTGTGGAAACATTGGTGTGAAAATGAGAATGAATCTTTCGAGACAACATGGCGTGGCTGGGTTTGCTTTGAAATAGATTACACAGATGTTTTCATAGACAAGGTGCAATGATGTCTTTGAACTTTACTCCTTAAAAGTCATACGGAAAGCTCATCACATCCGGGCTAAGCGCGACATATGAGGGGGAAAAAAAAAAAACACTTCTCTTATTAGTGCGCCACTTGACAAGAGGCTAAAAAGCAAAGCCATTCTAAAAGACGAAAACATTTAAATAGCAATCGACAACAATCCACCCGGGATTTCTTAAACACTGCACAGCAAAAGCCTACTGAAGACTGAGCTAATGAGCACTGAGCTAATAGCACACGAGGAATTACACACAAAAAAAGAAGCCTATCAAGAGTCCAAACTACCCATTACAGATCCTGCAGCATTGTGGCCCAATGTTCCTATAAAGCCAATTAATCAGCAACGGTGCTCAATTTAACTCTTCCCGGCATGTCTGGCAAACTTTAACAATGTTACAGATATCGCAGTCCAACCAGTTTCCCTGGTCCCAGCTCAAACCATTTATAATTCAAAATCCACTCTAATCTTTATAGGAAGCTCAAAAATCGACTTGTGCGCCGGTTGTTTGACCTCTTCGCTGTTTTCCCATTTTGTCATGAGTAAGTGGCAGACTGGTTAGCAGCTGTGAAATATTTATCCCAACTGCTGGCACTGCTGTTTATGAATGAGCTGCGTTGTACAGAAGCATGAATGCTTGTGGCTGTCTGTGGTGCGCTAAAGCACAATGTTTAGTCACACATGCTGCAAACAGGACACCCCATCTAACCTCATTTCAAGGAACAGGTTTGCACATCCAAAAGCAGCTTCGGGGGGGGGGGGGGGGGGGGGGGGGGGGGGGGGGGGGGGGGGGGGGGGCGGGGGGGGGGGGGGGGGGGGGGGGCGGG
>CM075026.1:8927346-8944205 GCA_037576675.1 Pangasius sanitwongsei
TCAAAATTTTTTGTCACAAATGGTGCAAAAAGGACACCCCATCTAACCAAATTTCAAGTAACAGGTTTGCAAAACCAAAAGCATCTTCTCCCCCCCCCCCCCCCCCCCCACTGCTCTCACTCATTGCAGCACAGGATCCAAGGGAATCTGGGAACGTGATGACTACACGCACTGTTATGATTGGATTATGGAAAGACCAGTAGATGTTCAAGATTCGTTTATGGGAATGAGTTGAGCGCTACACTCCGGAAGATAACTATTTTTATCATTTATTACATGGAAAGCATGGCAATGCTTTAGACTCACTGTGCAAAAAGACCAAATAATGGTTAATGTTTCTAGAAAGAATCCTGCGTAAAGCCTCAGGATTTGTTTTTTTATTTGGTGAGGCTTCAGTCATTCACGTTGGTTTTGAGAAAGATGCAGGAGAAACGAATCAGAGTTATCAGCTCCCACTCAGAGTTGTACAATCCAGCACTAAAAATCTAAAAGGGCAGCTCATGGAGAGCCTCAAATCAGCGTACTATTGGCATATAGTGTACAAATATGCCTATAGCTTATAGCATGATATACTGTATGCATATTTTTCCTCTAATATCTCTGCCTTGTAGCCATAGCCCTTTCCCACAAGTCAGTCCGGGTAAAAGGCAGCTGGTGAAATCAGTTTTTGTTCCAGCACCGAAATGTTGCTGGTCTGGAAACAAGAATCAGTGATCGTGGTCATCAATTCGAGCAGTTAGCTTAATGACCACCAAGAAGCATACAGTCCAGAGGGTTCGAGACTGAAAAAGTTAACTACAGCAACCAACGGAAACAAACATTTTATCAGCATTTGTAAGAAACTAAACAGGAGCTTCGCTGCATTCATCCCATCATCTGGAGACTCCCCTGACGATGCCACGACGACGACGACGACGCGTCCTGGATCCTGTGCGTCTGCGAGGTCATGCATACAGAAGAGTCTGTGTGGCTGCATGAGTTCAGCGGTTCAGAAAGATGCAGCGTTGCTGCACGTGCACATCTCTCAACTTTTGTTGGTAAAAACATGTTCTCAAAGCTGGAAGTAAATGGTATTATCCTTCCTCTGTGCGTTAGTAAACTTCCACATTTGAACGCATATCTGCTCAGCTCATAAACCACTATAAATACTTCTTTAAAAAAATTTTTAAAAAAAAACTGTTCAATGATGCCTAGATATCTGATTATTCACAAGGCATATCTAAACTCTATGTAAGGCATATACCTGCTTCGTTCCTTATACATAGAGTTTTTGTCCCAATAAAAATATTTTTCTATGTCGCAGAAGCGGGAGGTTTTTACTCTCATCCTGGTGGGAGCAGGAGGCAGATACGAAGCTGGCAGGACAAAGAAAGGCCTCGCTGGTTAACATAACGTAGCTTTTTCATCATGGTCAGGCTCATTTGAGGAAAAAACCAACCAAGTTCATTAGAAAAATATCGTGGGCAGGTACAAACTAAAATAACTGAAAGAGCTGGCAGAAGTGGGATTAATAGTATGGTGCACGCCGCTGAATCCATGTGAAATATATTGGTTTTTTTTGGCCCAAAGTTACACTGTAGTCTCTCCAAAAATATCAAGTTAATACCTAAAGTAAATATATATTATCTCTAGTTTTGATTAACTCCAAATTCCGGATGGAGAAAAAAATAAACACTCTCACACTGGTAAAAACAGAATTTCACACCTACGTGCAAAGAAATAACATCTTATAAGATTTAAATAAATGAGTAAAAATATCTGTGCAAGATTAACTCCTAGAACTATAGCTTACTGGTCTGCGTTATGAATTCTCATGTCAGTACGGCTTTAGCTTGATAAAGGTCAAGAGGAAGCATGATAGTGGTACAGTCTATGAAACCTCCACCTTTTAATGGTGTGAGAAGATATGCAATCGTAGGCGTATAAATTTCTACATACATCAGCTATATCGAGATAACCTGGGGTCAATCTTCAAAATAAATAAAGCATTCACAAGATGGCAAACTTATGTTAATCGAGCTAGGGTTTAGCCACCACATATGCATTCAGCAAATGCTTTATATGCATATAATATGGTTTTAACCGTGACTTTTAATCAAAGAGAATAAGAGCTACAGAAACATGTAGTGGTAATATTTTCCTTTAAAATGAAACACCTAAATTCTGTCAAAACGTTTGTCAAGTAACGAGTCCGTTTTGATATGAATCTTAAGGGATGTTGTGCCATCGGATAGACCCATTTCTGATCACAATGTCGTACGCAATTCTTGATAAATCGCTCGCCATGTCACTCTCTGCGTATTAATCACTGGCTCAGCAGTCTAACCGGGAGAGCCTGCAACAGCGGCTACACCATTTGAGGAAGGTTAGCCTGTAATGTTTTTCTGAAAGGGAAATGAATCATGAGTCATAAGCATAAATGTTAATTTTAGGGTTTTTTTTTTATGTTTAAATATGAAGCTGCATCTCACATTTGAGGAACAAGTCAGCGGGTTATTGAAATTCGCAGCAGTCCGGTTGGCATCAAAGTCAGTTACAGTTTGCAAAAGTGCCTTGCACATGAATCTCATTTCAAGTCCACGGGGAACGTCCTGATTTGATTGCATATGTTGATGTATAGGGTTGAAGAAACACCACACCCCTGCTGAACCTAAACAGACATGACAGTAGCTTAGAAATTTCACTAAATATGGAGAACAGCAAAGCGTTCTTCAGCTGTGGAGGATGGCCTTTTCAGGCATCTTCACACTCGCTGTCGATGTTAAAGGGGAAGATTTCCTGGACAACAAGACGTGTGTGTTTCTGGAGTTTGTGGATGTCGTACATGTCTGAGCTGAGGTTGCCAGTGCTGATGGAAAGCTGCAGGGTCATCGCTCAGACGCATTTGCATGGTAGACTTATAGCTAGGATTAGAGTTAGTTAATTATTACTCTACGTGATAAAATGATAGTACTTACTCTTACTGATGGAGAAGCCCCGAAAAGGTATTAAAAACAGGATCACGTTCTTGATTAGTCTGAGACAGCAAGACGTGTCCGCATGAACTAAAGCACTGCTCGTGTCTAATAACTGCAGAACTGCACAAATTTCACCCTCTTTGAAATGAATAAATTCCAAGCAAGGGATGATTGGAAAAGGGAAAAATGTGCGGGAAAATGCACAGCCAGTAACGCACAAGTGAACCATGTTTACTGCTGGTACTGTAGAGCATGACCTGCACCCAGGGGCGGGACATGTATGTGCTAGAGAGCATTTCATTGGACGAACACAAGACTAGTACAGGATGAGTCATCAAAAAATTCTGAATGTTTTCTTGGAAGTGGCGAAGTATAAGATTTGAACCAGAATATCTCCAAACCCTATTTTCTCTATCTATATATCTAAAACCTACTGTAATTCTCCAGAAACTCAGTATTGTGCAGCATCTGCCCTTTCTGTGAGAAGATGAATTGAATTGGTGAAACTTGCTCTACTTTGCTTATGTACGTTACAGAGGAGCTTCCTTAAGAAGAGGTAAACAGACGTGTCATTAGGTATTTAAGAAGAATGATGGGAATGGGGAAACATCCTTACTGGTTAGTGGGTGGTGCGGAGAGGGAAAACACAGCCTCCTCTTCCTCGTACTCCGCTCCGTCCTGTTGGTCGCTCTCGTCCACGCTGCCGTGAACTCCGGAACCGGGGAAAAACGGCGGCGGCGGAAGCGGCGGGAAGCCTGAAGGCCCGTCTGGAGCCGCCGAGCTGGGAGACGTGCGGCTCTCGGGTCCCTCTGAGCCCGGGGAACAGCAGCCTCCGCCTGGTCCTGAGCTTGACCCGGCTCGAGTGAGCTCTTCTCCGGGCACAGGGTAGATCATCGCGCTGCTCAGGCCGTCAGGGGACGGGGCGGACGGCGGCCGGTAGCTCTGCGCAGCGGCTTGGCACAGCTCACTCACCCGCACTCGAGTCGGTTTGGCATAAAACGGAAACTGGGTCGATTCGGGGCCTCGACCGTCCGATGCCACTGTGCTCCTGCCTTCGTTCTGCACCTCGGCGTCCATTAAAATGCGACACAAGAGGAGAGCCTGCTCCTTCTTCCTTTATTCAAAACGCTCCTCTAATCTCTAAAGCGTCGCCCAAAACTTTCTCGGTAAACACCGCACGCCTCCCGTTAGCTAGCTAGCGCTGGCTAGTCCACACACGATAGCTAGCTAGCTAGCCAAAGCTAGCTGACGGTACACTGGATGAGTTATGTCTTCATTGTTTCCTGAGTTTCGAGTTTAGACGGGGAAAATGAGACGAATATGAAATAACGTCAAGTAAAAACGCCAGAATAAGGAGAGTAATCCGTCGGTGTGTTGCCGCAGCGCCAGTTCTTGCTAGCAGTCCACTTGACGGGAATGTGTGGTTTTATTGTGAGTGTGTGCGCCAGGCTTTTTTCTGGGCTGTTATTTTGTTTCCAAAGAGTTCCAGAAAAGGCCCCGAGCTGTTCTCTGACACGGTCCGCAGTTGCCTTCTAGTATCCGACACTCCACTCGTTCTTCATTTCCACTCGGAGAACGCGTTATGGCCGTTCCTTCTGCCAAACTTTCTCCTTTCTTTCGAGATTAGTGCAGTGTTGGAACATTTGCCACTGCTGCTCCCAGTCCCACTCCTTTCCCTGCGCGTGCCCGTGCGCCCCGCGCGCAGACCAGCTCAACAGAGCGCCGCGTGCATCGATACGATCTGCTCTCAGTACTAGCTAACTTAACCACACTCCTCCCCCCCCACAAAAAAAAAAGGGTACTAAACTTTTCAGCTTTCCTTATCACAGGGGTACATCCTTTGTATCTGCAATACGTATCTTTAATCATATAATTAGATTTCAGACAAAAACTTTACACCTACATGCACCTCTCTAGGTATAAGATACATACATTCAAATGTGTACCTTTGATGGTGCCATTCCATTGACAAGGAAAGGTCAAGCCTAGCACATTTTTCTCTAAGAGTGTACTCATAAGACACTATCACACTAACTAGTCAATTTACAGAGTCCAAATCAGAGCTTCCCAAATCAAATGACACGCTTCCTCTTATACACTTGATCATCTCTTATATATAAATGTTCAGCCATTTTTAATAAACCTACTCCTCATGTCTACAGATTCCCCACATCAACAGACCAATGGGCCAGTACTCATACCTCAGATACCAGTATTGTATCAGTAATGCCCAAAATGTGATCTGTGAAGTTCTATCATTATATAAATGCATATACTGTACACTTACAGTATACTGTATAAATGAGCACTGTGGTTTATGTTGGTGAGCCAATGCTCTATCAAGCTCCAGCTATTTAAACATTGCTTCAATTTGCATTACCTAATTGAGAACTGCCGGAAATGTGTAATCAGATTTAAATCTGATGTATCCATGGGAAACTAGAGGGTTCTGGATGCATCTGTGCTCATCAGCCCTACTATCTCCGGTCCTAAACATCTGCTTCCGCTCAGTTGCATAATCCATATGTAGAGTTAATCTACTGTATGTGTAAAAGGCTCATGTAACAAGCTTATGTAGCAGCAGCAGCGGTAAGTATTATCATCATCATGGGCAGAATCAAAAGTATACGATCTACCGAGTCTGTTGTTGGTATACTTATAAATCAATATAAAGTCTGTGCTACAAGGTCTGTTTTGCCACTAAAATCACGGGTAGGAAAATTTTGTCTACTTCAAAACTTTCACCTGTTTATAGATTCTCTAGTTCTCTTGGCCAACATGTTCTTCTGGTACCCGCCTCTCTTCCACTAAGAATTTGACACATTGCTTCTTTCACATTTGTTATAAAGAGTAGGCAGTGGAGCCGCTCTTACCAAAAAGTCACATGTCGATTTTAGAATCCCTTCACACACTATGTTTCACACATTTTTCACATGTAATGGCCTTTTCACTTGTAAAGCCTGATTAACATGCTTTTATGTGATTTTATTATTTTCAAATGTGATTTTTACACAATTCAACTTCCACATGTGAATTTTACATGATTAATTATTTTCACCTTGGATCATACCAGATATCATATATTTTTTATATGTGATCATAGATTTTTTTTTTCCATGTGATTACATATATTATTCGCATGATGTCATGTGTTTACTTATGCACTTCCAGATCATAACATGTTGAAATGCACCTCCAAACATTTTCAAGTGATCACATATTACTCACATTATCACATGAGAAATGCGCGAGACATCATAATGAAGATGCATGTGAAATGCATGATCATAAATCTTTCACATGTGACATCCTGTACACAAAAAGAATTAGCCTAAAAATGTGAAAACAAGATATGTCTGTGAAAAAACTTCAGCTGAGTCTAAAAACCACATGCAAGAGTTACACGAGACTTTTCTGTAAGTACCACCACAAGTTGGTTGTAAGCCTTCATGTGCTCCCTCCTCTTTGTCAACCTTCACCACTCTTCATGCTGTGACATGTTTCAGCTTTGATATGATGCCCCGTCCCCTCCATACGGTCAGTCTACACACATAGCCGTCACACAAGAGGGAGATGGAGAGAGTTCAGTGCAAAACCAGCTCAGAATTTTTATCTTCCCATTGAATGAATCACAGAGACAGATCTGGTGCAGAGTGTCAGATGTTGGCTTTGGGGACAAATCTCTGCTCAATGACTTTGCTTGTGTCAGATAAGAAAACTTCAAAACACTGAATGCTTTGGTGCATTGCAGTTGCTTTCCACCAGTTATGTGTGAAGTAAATTACATCATGAAGACTTTAGATCGGTATGACAGTCACATCAGCTGTTTATGACAACAGAAATGCCATAGTGGCTCCCAAAATGTTTCACTTGCAGTGTTACTGGAGCACACAGTTAGACATCAGGATTCACAATGGGGGTAATTTTTGGGTCTTTTGTTCAGGCCTATTCACTTCCTTGTGATTGCCATGCTGGGTATGAGAATCAAAGCACCATGGTGCTAATTGTCAGTCATACAATATGAGCTAAGTGTGGAAGCAGTGACACCTACTGTGTCTGTCTGAGAGAGAGAGAGAGAGAGAGAGAGAGAGGGTAAAATGCATGAGCAGATGTTGAGAAGGGCTGCTCCTGCTATTTGCCAAGATGTGTGTACGTTAACCCTGTCAAAATGCCATGTTTATTTATTTCTATACGGAATAAAACAGAATGATTTTGTCATCATGAAACCTAAGGTATCTGGTTCAATTTCATTAATAAGCATGACAAATCATTTTTAGAAACATTTATATTACAGGGGTGGCCTGGTGCTGCAGCAGATAGTGTAGCCTCACCTCCAGGATTCCTGGTCCTGATATTGGGATACTCTGAGGTATCCGTGAGCTTAGGGTTTCCTCCCAACTCCCAAAAATATACTGGGTTGTGGATTAGCTATGATAAATTGCCTCTAGGTGTGAATATACAGTATGTGTGCATAGTTTCCTGCAAAAAAAATATGCCAGCAATGTCCCGATGCATGTGTGTATGTGTGTGTGTGTGTGTGTGTGATGCCCTGCATTTGATGGCACAGACCCACTGGCATAAAAGCAGTTCAGATGAATGCCTAAAGATTTTTATAATACAGATCATTTTGTCCTGAGAGTGCCAAGAAGAAAGAAAAGTGTTAACACGACTGGTCTTTGTAAACGTGTAACAAAACAGCATTCTGACTCCTCTTACATTTATCCATATCTCATGTACTGCTGACCTCAAGAGAATCACACGTGAAGGAGTTTTATGTGTTATTATATAAGGTCATGAGTTCGATCCCCAGCACCGCCAAGCTGCCACTGCTGGGCCCTTGAGCAAGGCCCTTAACCCTCAAATGCTCAGTTGTATAAATAAGATAAATGTAAGTCGCTCTGGATAAGGGCGTCTGCCAAATGCCATAAATGTAAATGTAAAAATTATAAATCTTGTTTATGTGGCTAATAGTTTAAATGAAGCTAAGATACAATGAACTGGGTATTTCGTAATAAACTGTATTGATGTAATGCGTGGGTCAGTGGAAGATATATTGCTTAGTAGTAAAAAGAACATGAGGGTTAAAAGGAAAAAATGCAAAGTAGGAAAAGAAGGAGAAGCAGGAAAGTAGAGTAGGCGTCCTGCTGCATTGGCGTATTGAGCACGCTGCCAAAGCTGTGGGTGATGGATGCGTGTAAACACGTTAACAGTACCTCTTACCGTGTAAACCTATTTTTCTTACACCATTTAAGGCCCACTAAAAATCTGATGCACACCATAATCAATAATCAGTGTCACATTAATTCATTAAAAACAGCCTACTAATAGGCTCTCTCTCTCTCTCTCTCTCTCTCTCTTTGCATGTGCATATGTATAAATATACTGTATACACTTCATTCATTATATGCTTGTTCCATACAATCATACAATTTACTGATATATTTATGTTCTTGAAAAAACAAGTTCTTCATTGAAGGCCACTAGGTAACATGTCCATACTACTAAATTTTGCAGAAGCATCAGTAAAAACCATTGCATCTCTCTTCTAATGGTCTTTTTTTTGGGGGGAGGGGGTGGATTTTAATATTAATAGTCCCATAAGAAAGAAAAGTATGACATATCCAATCATGGTGATTCATGTATCTTCAGTAACCGCTTTTATCTTGATCAGTCACAATGGATCTGGAGACTATCCCAGGAACACTGGGCGCAAGGCCATTGCAGGACATGATGCACACACACACACACACACACATTCAAACACCTTCTGAATCGCCAAACCACCTACCAGCATGTTTTTGGAAGAACATGTGAAACTCCACACAGACAGTAACCCGAGCTCAGGATCAAAACACTTACCCTGGAGCTGAGAGGTGGAAACGCTGTGTCACCGTGTTTCCCCAATCAAGTGAGTGTCTTTAAACGTGATGTGCATTTTACCTGTAATGTAAATGCAATCCATGAAAGATATTTCACACAATATTTTTTTTATAAAGTCCTCGAAAATAATGCATAATAAATATATAAATTCAGATTTTCTCCTCAGTGACGTGAGTGCAGTTTACACTGAAACAATACTTAATATATAGTATTTAAGATCAGTTTACATGATGTCACAAGTATTCTTGTAAAAAAAAAAAGTAACAACCCATTTTATTTCATACATCAGGATAAACGCCCTTACCTACACATCATACACAGTGTATAGATGCATGAAGGGGTCACTTTGTACAAGTGTGGGGTGAGTGTTTGTTTCTCCAGCAACATGTATAAGTGTGTTTGTGCAGCCTTACATAGTGAGCCACACTCATCTGCATTCAGGGTGTGCTGAAAATAGAATGGGATGTCCCTTGGGGACAAGCAAACATGGCATGAAGTTATGATGCTTTAACTGGTTTCCCTGAAGCTACAGTTAGTAGATTTATAGTCCAGGTAGAAAAGCCCATCTTTCGCTGACCTAAATTTCTCTTGTAGAGCTTGTGGTAATTGCTGAAAGGAATATTATCATTGGAGCAAACTATAAGTGTATAGTGATATACTGTCATAGTTAAATAGTATAATTTCCATCATGCTTATATAAGCCATTTACTGTACAGAAGTATATTTGCAATGGATCAGTTAGTATTGTGGATTTGGAACATGTAGCCCTTTGCACAGCAAGGTCACGTCATGCCGGATTTCTACACAATGCCATTTTAGTGTCACACACTTTTCTTTGAGAATGACCTCTCTAAGTTTTAATCTGAATGGTGAACCATCTTTAATGAGCGCTTGATTAATTCACTTGGAAGTGCTTGGATGAATCAGAAGCTAACCAAATGAACAACGAAAGCCTGCTGAAGAAATTATAAGTATAATTAAACCAACAGTTGGCAAGCAGTCAATCCTGGATGGACCATAACAAGAAATGCCAGATGGAAGCCTGTGCTTCTCTAATGAAAATATTTTACAATATAAACTTTTTAAATATGTTGTTTCTACATAAAAACAGAAAAAAGGCAACATTAAGAGCTACTTCCACCCCCTAAGCGCTAAAAACGGCAAATTTCACCGGAGCAGTTCTATTGTCTGGATTTCTTTTGGGAGCTGTAGCAGAGAGGGAATAAAGGAAACAAGATACGTGTGGTAATCTAATTTCTGCCGAGAGCCACTTGTGCGCATAATGCCACCTCATTTGCATGGTGTTATGAGAGTCATTAAGCTAAATGGAAAATTGTCACAGTAAATTATTGTAAATTGAATGTGCCTCATTGGGCTAAATTGGGAGAGAATTTTCACAGCACAATGGCGATTCAGAAAGGGCGTGAGCGTGTTAACGTGGTTTCCTGCTTCATTTAAAACAGAACAGCCCACTAAAGAATGCAGTTTTGTTACTTGACCTTGTGCACACTGTGTCACGCTGACTAAGTTCAGTAGCAATTGCTAGTTCGAGCATGATTTGTATCTTGTTGCAACCTAATTCAATTTATTGTATACGATCAATATCAAGAGCTGCAAAACAGAAACATGCGAGAGAGAGAGAGAGAGAGAGAGAGAGAAAGAGAAAGAGAATGGAAATAAATGGAAAGCCTTGTCACAGAGAAATGCATTTTGTGGCATGGTGCCTACAATGGAGCAGCTTTTAATGGCATTTCCAGATAATTCTATCCCAGCATCCCAGGAGCAGGCCACCTCTGTTCCCGTATGATGTTGCCCTGGCCAGACTGACTGGAGCATTTTGGGTGCCTACTATCGTTAAGAGTCTTTCCCTTAGGAAAAAAAGATAAATAGAAAAAGAAATGAAAAATGACTAAGCGTTAATGTTAATAACGGCCCCCTACCTTGAAGCTTCTCGCAGCAGTCTTTATAGACATACAGAGCTGTTCCAGGATGACTGACTTAATGTGTAAACCTCCTTTTTGCCTGCTGGGAAAGAAACTTTTGAACAATGACCCTGTAAGCTTTTCAGAGCAAGATACACAGTAGTTATTGGACTGAAAAGTGTTCACGTAATCATATTTTTAACATTATCAAAGAGGTTGGTTTGAAGTAGGTAGTAGTGAGAAAACAAGATAATCTTTTGTCTTTGCTGACAAGCTCACGGAGAATGTCTGTAGTTTATCATCTGTTACTCATATTGCCTCTTTCTTTCAAAGTTCTTGGCTACATTTATTGATAAAATGTACCAGACTCGCTAGTGAATGCACTGTTAGTGTAACTCCTTTAACACCCAGAACGTGCCAGCAGGTCCATTTATATTCTTCACTCTCATAACTACATAGAAATAGTTTCACTAAATAATGTGCCTTCAAATACATAAGTGAATAATATGAGATATCTGCAGAGGTTCGAATTGGAGTCAGTGCCTTGTGTGTATAGCATGCATGAAGAACGTGTCTCAGGGAAGAAGAAACCCTCATTCAAACAATGTGGCACAGCCTTAGTATAGTAGTCCATTTATCAGCTGACAACATGGACCATGCAATTTCAACAGCCAATTAGGGCAGAGAAAGACAGGGAATGATGTCACCTCTTCTTATCTGTCATATAAGAAGAGTTCATCATCCTGTCTAGCATAGTAAGCCAGCACCACCTCTCTGACTGCTCTACAATTTGTGCCTCCTCCTTATGCTTTCAAGGGTCCACTGCTTTATTCATAGGCTTCATATGCTTTCTGTCAAATCACATTGGGTGAACATAGAAGCAGGGTGTAAATAATAGAAACTCCGGGTTCCTGACATGTTAATTTCCCCTCTGAAGTACCAGCACAGTCTGAGTCAATGCTAACAAGCTAACCATGATTTAAAGCATGATGTCATATACACAAGTTTATGTTGGCTCAGAAGGTGCATGCTAACATGCTTAGTGTAATGTACAGAATTAATTTGCAGGCGGACAACAGAGTCAGTGAAGGGAGAGTATCTACTGACCGTGGCCTTTAAAAATATTTTGCGATTACCATTAGCAACAGTGGCTTGTGGAGACAATCTATCACAAGCTTCAGAGATGATTCAATAAGGCTTCTGATGAGATTAATATGCCTCCATCAGTACATTCATGCCTAAACTCATGAGTAACCTGTTCAGAATGACTTTCTGTATTTATAGCCAATGACACCACTGTACAAGAATCACCAGCAGCCTGGTTACTCACCACTTCAACAGTATTCTACCCTTGTGCTGTTGTATTATAAGCCCTGAGAATGGGCATAATATAATATAACATAATAATAATGTGTCCTGGATTGTTTACTCCTTGGTGGGGCACATAGGAGCCAGTAGTCCAAGTAGGGCAGTATCCTGATCACCATTAGGGGAGACAATGCTGCTTAAACACGCCCATGTTGCTAGTAAGATGTGAAAGACTAGTAATTCCCAACCTTCAACCAGGAAAAGGCAAAAATTTGAAATTCCTACTCGTCAACTATGAGTTCCTTCCCAGTTTATGGCGTGACGAATCAACATGGCTGCGCACAGCATCAGACGTAAACAAAGTAGCACAGCTTTAAGTGAGCAATGATTGATGATACTGTATGTACAAGTATTTGCTTTAGATAAATCAACATACAGACATTTTTATTTGTTATATCTATAACACTGACTATGCAAAGGAGGAAAACATGCATTACTCATCACAGTTAGTTTTCACGGCTAGCTTGTTGCTAACAAAAGGTGAAATGGAGGTATCCATGTTTTTTTTTCCCACTTTGTGTGTCGAGGTTGAAAATGTCATCATTCCGACCTGCGAATTACCACTTACGTGGTAAGTCGAATGGAGTATTATGTCTTATATGCCTAGGGCCCTACCCCATGGGATAGACAAGGGGCTTTCAGTGCAAGGGGGCCGTTGGAACATGGAATTCGTTTGGAGTGACCTAAAAGGTACCATAGAAGCAGTCCACAAGCCATGCTGGCCGTGTGAATCTGAAACCTGCTCCCTCCTATCCAGGGTATCATTTGCGGCGGGTCTGAAGAGTGACTTTGATACACAAGGCAGATTCCACAGGGTTGATGCAGACAGTAATATGTTAAGTTAGCAGAGAGTCACCTCATATACCAGCCCATGTGTCCCAGCATCAGGAGTTCATCGGCTCCCTTTCTGACAAGTCATATCTGCTTACGCCACTGTCTTTTGAAACAGGACAACAATAAATGGTATATAACGCTGCAAGGAATGTACTATATAGTAGAGCATACACAGGTCTTGTGTACTCTTTCTCTTTCTGCACTCTTACTGATATCACCTCCCTGTGCATTTGTTTTGTTTTTTCATTGGCCCCTTTCTGTGAAATTTAAGAAAGGAGGACATATTTCTTTGCATGCAAATGCCACGTAATGCCTTGTCCAGGCCAGTTCCAGTCTTGGAGGACCACGGTGTCCCAGTTTACCATATGACTAGTACTTTATAAAAATATCTACACAGAATTACATGACATCACCATCCACTTTATTAGGAACACCCGTACACCTGTACATTCAAACTTTAGAGACTGTTGTGTGTGAAAATCCCAGGAGAGCAGTAATTTCTGAAATACTCAAACCAGCCCATCAGGTACCAACATCCATGCCACAATCAAAGTCACAGATTGGCTGATTAGATAACTGCATAAATGAGCAGGTGTACAGGTGTTCCTGTTAAAGTGACCAGTGAGTGTATGTTTTTTAAAGAAATATACAAAGGGTACAAAGAGCAGTGTTGCATAATACAGTCAAAACCATTAACAATAATTTGTAGTAGTTTTGGGGACTTTCATCTTTTAATACATTTATTCCCATTTTATTTATAATAGGGTTTGTTTATAATTGGCAAGAAACATGTAGTTCAGACTCATGACTATTCTATTGACCTTCTAACTGTCTTCAAATGATAATGTTTGGACTTGGGCTGGAAGAATACCTGAGAACAAGCAGCATTTATGTGGGCTACAAATGAGTTCCTCCAGTGGCTCTTTTTACATTCTGATAGGTGAAAACAAAAAAGGCTCATTTTGCTTGGGTGAAAATTTACATGAGGATTAATCAAGACTCTTGCTCGCTTCCCATATGTCTTTGCAAAGCCAGAATAAAAGGCAGACATAATGTTTTGTTGATCATTAAAGACACTATATTAGCAGTAACAAACTCTTGCACGTATTGTGGTCTAGTGGAAACACACAGTATACACACACACACAGTTACATTTTATAGAACGTTGTACTGAATAGTGCATTAGTGTATTATGGAAACTCTATTGCCTCCTCCCTTCAGTCAATTCCAATTATTTGCGCTGAACTAACCCAACAGAAAATGGCTTGTTACTGGTCTTGGCTTGTGCATCTGAGAGAAGATGTTGGTTTGCCTGTGGATCAGTAGGCATGGTTTTGTCATTACTGGCAAGACAGAGCCTATTTTCATCCAACCATACTCTGCTGGTTCATAACATACTTTGAAATGTCCACAGCTTCTTCAGAATTATGATATTAAAAACCGTACCCCAAAGCAGTTTACGTCCATTAAAAGGTATATTTTTGTAGTCTTACAGTAGATATTCCATGCATTTTAAATTACAGCACTGGGCATGCTTTGTTGATATGTTGCTTTTAATTAAAAAAGGCTATGTAAAATGCTGATTTAGTGGTGTAGGTCTCGTGCTAGTAATGCTTTCTCTTAGCCCTCAGGGTTTACATGAGCTCATTAGCAGAAAGCAGGCATGTAAGTAGGAGTAAGACCTGTTATATTTACTATGTATGACTTCTGACAGACCTGAGATATGAACATTAACAGTAACACGTATAGTATTGATGCAGCAGAACAGTAATAACATGGCCGTTGCCGACCTCAATTTATAAGCATGAATGCAAATAGCTTATATTGCAAAGGCAAGATTATGTGCTGTTCGGCCTTGATTAAAATTCTTGCAGCTCCAGGGAAAGCTAGAGCCACTGGCCATTATGCATATTATCATTATTGATTCCAACGAAGCATTCATGAGAACTGGAATTATTCATTTTGTCTAACTGTGAATGGTCTCAGAATGGGGTTTGTAAGATTCATACCACATGCACTAAGACAGACAAATACCCCTTTAAACTAAACTACTGAAACAGTAGGCTATGTGTTTGTCTATTATAAACCATGGAAGGTGAAATTTTTTACTATATAAAAACTGGCAAGCTAGTGTTTTATAATTGTTTTCTAGTAATACTAGTTTCTAATATACAGCTATATTTGACTTTTTCTTATTCTACACAAGATCCATGTGTGCATGCAGCTCACACTTAGATTTGAGTTATTTGAGTGGGCCAGGCTGTTTAGACAAGAGAGCCCCTCATGTCTTTCCTTACTGACAGATGAATAGTTGATCTGAGGATTGTTCTAGCTCTGAACTGTCAAGCTCTTGGGTAATCGTGGCTGATGGAGGTGCCTCGTCACTTTCAGAAAGTTCATATTAAGTTCATGAACCTGCAGAGAGATGCTGTTCAAGGTGCTGTGACATGTTGCAGTGGCCACCACATACACCTTTAGGGTCGATGGAGACCTGTCACTGAATAGCAGTCCAAGTAGGTATAATCTTTTGTTTTGTGGGCTCTACATAGGTGTGTTAAGATATGACTTTCCTTGTCTAGGGCTTGTATGAAGTTGACAGGGCCTTCGTAGACGTCGGAATGTGGGACTTGGTTGTGGTGACCTAAAGGTGCCGCATGGCTTGTCTGACATATTGATATTTGGATTCTGAAACCTGTACTGATTCTCCTGCAGCAAGTCCAAAGAGGATTCCTGGCACACAGTGCAGATTACACAGGAATGATTAACACGCATCCGACAAGATGAACTATGCTAACACACTTGGCTTGGTGTGTAACCCAGGTTGACAGAGAGCCACCTCATGACTTGGCCTACATGATTCACTGCCAGGAATGTGCTGTTGATCAGCTCCCTTGCAGATGGATCAACGTCTGCACCTTAGAGTGTTTGTTCCAATACTAGCAATAGAATTGATAATGCACTTGCAGTCTGTGCCATACACAATGATATCATAAGATCTCAGGAGCATGCCATCTTTGTATCTGCATACAGTGCTTGGGCAGCACACATCTGAACACAGAGTTTTGTCTAGTGAGACCACAAGTGATGGGTATCAGTGGTAGGCCAAGTTAGATAAAGTAGCTTTAGTGTGTGCCACCAAGCCCAGGTATGGTTGAGCTGTCAGTCCAAAACCTCATTTAAAGTATTTGAGAAACTCCTAGCAGTGAATTTCATCACGACTGACAAATGAAAGTGTTCATATTATGGAGGCTGGTACTTAGACTATAACAATGTCTCAGTGCAGTTTCTGTTTCAGAATCTTTTATTTCAGCTGAGACAAATATCTGACTCCAGGTTGTCCATACATAGGGAAAGTGTTTCAGGTTGCTTTCTTGTCAGCAGCAACTTGTGACCATAGATTTTAGTGGGGCAGGTCAAGAGGCTATCATATCATACATGACATGCTATAGGCTACAGTCTAGTGAATCACACTGAACTACAGTAGCTAAGTTGAGAACAGCATAGTGAATGCAGCTAACAACAAGGCTAACAAGGGAAACCAACTCAATCTTAGCAGCTGCTGGGTGTTCTCCAGAGAGGGTACTAGAATGTAAGAAAAAATGCACTCACCATAGCAGAAGAGAAGATACAAGATAATATACAGTATGTTTGATGCCAACTTTGGCAACAGACTCTATACAGTGTACTTGTGGTCTGACATGTACAAGGAAAGAAGAAAGGGAACGATTTCTGTATGACTAGCCATGGCAGTTAGAAAGAGGGAATTAAATTTAAAATGTTTTGCCTTAAATTTGAAAATTGGTACCTAGTTTAGAAAATGTAAAAAATATATATATACAGTCAGGTCCATAAATATTGGGACATCGACACAATTCTAACATTTTTGGCTCTATACACC
>CM075026.1:8944305-8958008 GCA_037576675.1 Pangasius sanitwongsei
TGTGGTGGTGTATAGAGCCAAAAATGTTAGAATTGTGTCGATGTCCCAATATTTATGGACCTGACTGTATATATGCCAAAAATGACATGCATTTAGTGAGACCCCTTTTCCTACATCAAGTGACAAGGATTATTTAGCCAGATGGTTTTGGAATCATGGTCTAGGAGTCACTGTTTTTTTTTATGTATTTAAGTTAGGAAACTTAAATGTATTTATTTTCCATTTAAATATATACATATGAAAATGTTACTATAATTTGAATAGCGAAATTCGATCTGACAGCCTTACACTGGGTATTTTCATAAGTAATAAGTCAAATTAGTATACTCAGCTTCATGCATACAGTGCAGAGAAGAAGGTGAATAAATTTAGACAAATTTATAAAAACTCTCTTGTATCTCTTTTGAGCTCTTTGAACAGCTTTTAAATCTTCTCAGTTGTAATATTCACTGCTCCATTCATCCTGCTTTCATTCTGTTCAAACTCTGCCACACTGTTTAGCAAATCTTTGCCCATTATTTTTTACATATCAGTTATAATTGTGTCAGATGACATACACTGTTTTCTTCAAATCAAGTCTGGAAATTATTTTCTGTTGATTTTCCTTTATGCTTTCACTTGCTGTCTTGTTGCAGGATACACCCACATTTCATTTTCAACATTTTGGAACATTTTGGAGTTTTTTTTTCTATTCAAAAGCCATGGGGGATGCAAACCTTTGCCTTGAACTGTAAAATATACATACATTTCCCATTTTCCCATTCTAAAACCATGGGGGATGCAAATCTTTGCACTCAACTGTGAATAAACTATTATGCCTGCAGCACCATGACGTAATATAAAGTGCAAACCTGTGACAAGTGAAGGAGGGAAGTCATGTGAAAATGTGCGAGTGCATGTTTAAAAGGGTTAGCTGTTGAACTCAGGTTGCGAATGAGTAAGGGGTTAGAATATAGCGCTGGGGATGTGATGGCTGAACTCGGTTCTGGCTGACATTGCCCATCTGTGACTCGCCCCCACTCTGGAGCCCTCTGAGAGTACTGCTGTCGGAGCCTTCTGCTGCACGCACACTTAGTAGGACGGATGGAGATGCACACCCACACACAAAGCACAGATGGGTGCATGTAGTCAAAATTCAAATTCAAATTCAAATTTTATTGGTCACATACACAACCATACAACCGTACGACGTGCAGTGAAATGTTTTTTTCCACTGTCTGTGACATAAGAATAGAATTTACTTCTATACAGGTAAGAAAGGAAAAATATAAAAATATGATATCACACTCAATCAGATGACAGAAATACATACTGTTATTTTAAACATATATATATATATATATATATACACATACATATATATATCTATATAAAATGAGCCCGGTTGTGTCAGTAACATTAACGTTTCACATTGCAGCTTAAGCCACCACCATGTCCCTATGTCTCTGTCTGTTTTAAGGACAGCGGCTGGCCTAGTGCTCCACTCTGAGCCTATAATAAGTGAGCTCTGGACTGAATCACTGCCATTTAGCTTTGTGGCCCCCATCTTTCATTAGCTTTCACTCCAGGCGGTCCCAGGCCAGCCATGTCCGAAAGCTCCTTTAGGAGGGACCATAATGAAGATCAAAGGAACCCATATTCAGCCAGAAGCCCCAGGGAGTTCCTTTTTTCTGTGGGTTTTTGAGCCCTGACTTATTCAGTGTGTTGGAAAAGACTACACAGGCAAGAGACTATTCTTTATGTATAAAGCCCTGGGTTATATAGTGGTGAATAGTGTGTGTGTGTGTGTGTGTGTGTGTGTGTGCGCGAGAGAGAGAGAGACAAAGACAAATGTGTCCAAATGGTGTCTAATCTATAAGAACCTAGGAACCATGCGAGTAAATCTTCGTATTTTAGGTAATGTTCTTTCACTGTGACCCCTTCTGAAAGCACCATTGTTTTTGTGTAATGAACTGCAAGAATAAATGAATGTTATTCATCCTGCAATGAATGACAGCTGCATGTTGGCTCACAATGTATTTTCAGAATGAGTGCCTACGGATACAGTTGGGCTGACTTAAAAAAAATGTCCCCCATCTGGTAAAACTGGGTAATGCAACCCAGAGGATTTTTGAATACAGGTCACTACTATTGTAATTTATATACCACTTGCATTTTAAATGTCTTGGAAGAGGTCACACACATTCATGAGTTACTATGACAGTCTACACCCAGCGAGTGATATAGGAGTCTTATGACTGCTGCCATAATGTATGATTGTCATGACAGCTTAAATGCCACATGCTAATCTTACTCAAGTGCACTCAACTTAGCATTACAACATATGCAGTAGAATTGAACCTAAACTGACGTGACTAATGACAGCATGAGAGCATATGACATGACCAAGTTTACGGTGTGGCTATGACACCCTTCTGATGAAGAGTAAAGTGGTTCTGTAATCACTCGTGATCTGCCCTAGAAATAGGGTTGCATCAGTATTAAGGCAAAAAAATATAAGAGAAATATAGATCTTTTTATTAGAGATAATAGGTTAAACTCTAACCCTAGTAAGCAAGTAGTGAGAACCATCTTCTTACTTACTCCTGTGTACCTTCCTTCTTTCTTTCTTTCTTTCTTTCTTCAGCAGAAGTACTTAAATATTTTCAACATTTACCCTTAACAATGGCTTCAAGGTCCTGTGAAGATGAGTAGTGGTGCTGGGGTGAATAAAACAAGAAAAAAAAAGAATTACACATAATTTCACAGAACAGAGTTCTTTGTTCACACATTTCCTGGTGTCGTTTCCTGGTGATTTACTTGCTGCAAATTTGTCTAGCAAAATATGTAACAAAATGAATGTGCGCTGCCACCTCACAGCTCCAGTGTCCCTGGTTCGATCCTGAGCTTGGGTTACTGTTTGTGTGAATTTTCGCATGTTCTCCCCATTTCCTCTGGGTTCTCAGGTTTCCTCCCACCTCCCAAAAACATGCATGTATGTATGCGGATTGCTAATTTGGATGCTAAATTGCCCCTAGGTGTGAATGAGTGTGTGAATGTGTATGTGCATGGTGCCACATCCAGGGTGAATTCACCCGCCTTGCACCCAGTGCTCTTGGGACTGGCTCCAGATCCTCCACAACTAGGATAAATCAGTTACTGAAGATGAATAAATGAAGAAAAATATTAATATTTCTTTATTATTATTAATCAATATTAATATTTCATAATGGACATTACACACAACAACACAGCACACACACACATACACATTTGTCTTACTATTTAAGATTTTTAATGCAACTAATTAATGCAATGCTACACCTAAATCTTAACCTCAGTAACCAAAAGGAAACCTTTTGGCTCATAAAAAGGTACACTTCTTGGGGAAAATTTTTCCTCATAGGGAACAGCCAAACTGAATCAATGGACTACTCCAGCAGGGGCTGCTCTAACTACATCATCCAGAACACTGCTGTAGGTTTCTAACCGGCATGAGCCACTGTAAAGGGAGCTGCTATTCATTTATGTGAGGACAAATATATTCCCACTGAAACCATAGACACTCACTATGATTATGAGCCTCCTTAATGTGATGCCACAATTATTTTATGAACACTTTATTACCAAGGACAAAGAGGTTGCCTGTTCTAATATAATCCTTGTGAAAAGCTTATTCACAATAGTGTCCTCGTACAGATGGAAAAGCTTTGCTGCTAATAAACAAATCACACACCTTTCTGTATCCCTGGAATACCGATCTGGCTCATTCAGAAATATAAAAATGGCTTTTAATATAAGCATGACAGGCATTTTTAAAGCACTTGAGTATAATATGTTTATGATTTTGTGCTTTGAATCGTCTCCTCAGTAAAACAGAAAATCTGGAAGCCTCATGTGATTTTCTGTGTTTTATAGTGAGAATTTTATTATATAGAAGTGTCACAAAGCTGCACCATAACTCCCATATTTTGCCGTGGAGAATTGTTGATGAAGACCACTTCAAGAATTGTGACAGTGGTTTACGATGAATGCTGAAATACACATACATACACACTCATGCTACGTTTTTCAAATTCTTTACTTTCCATCCAATTCTGGAGGGTATTTTAAATCACCTGAAATGCAGAATTGATTACAACAGTAATCACTTGAGCAGACGAATGGCTTTCAGCAGAAAATACATGGCCGCACCTATGTGTGCCGTGTCTCTCCTGAGGACTGTGTTCTCCAACAATGAGAGCAATAGGAGCAGAATTATGAGCCCTCAGAAACTGGCAACACGCTGCTTTCCTTTCAGCTCAGGCCAGTTGCCGCAATCATAAATATCCCTAATTCTACAAATTCTTAATTAAATTACATAAATCCTGTTTACAGTCGCCAGGGACCAAAAGCCTTTTTAGCTACTGCTGAAGAAAAGAAGGGTATTACACAGCCTTCATTTCACCCAGATTCACTTCTCTATCTAACACTTTTGCTGGACAATAGCACAATTACTGTATACCATAACAAGGAAATCTGTAATAGTTATACCATTAACATTATACTATATCAGTAGAACAAAAATGTTATTGATGCAGAACATCCATTGAAATATGCTTTTCAGGTATTAATCTCATAGACTATTCAGTGACTACAGACTAAAGGAATAGAAAGAGCATGCTGTAGTTATGAGAGAGTATGTGTGTGTGTGTGGACATGCCAACTGTTTGACATTAGTTTCCTAATGCTTCTGCCTCATGTACATGAACACTGAACCCTGATGTACTGCAGGAACAACCTCACCTCTCCTCTGACTGTGTAATTTATATACAGTATGTCTAGATCACGGTGTTATTTTTCGCCATGCCAGAGATGTGGGCCTGTGTTTACATGTTACGCAGTTAGTTATTTTACATCATCATGGTTATTATTAACTTATGTATCAAGATTGTATCAAATGTATGTGTTTTACTGAATGCATTGTACCTACACCTGAATACTACCTGTTTTTGCTCCATAAAGCTACATAACTACTAATAATGTCTTATTCCAACAGGCATCAGCTTTCACCAATTCTGATGTTCAGTCACAGATTTTTGTGAACTTAAGGGTGTGGCATTATATTTTCCATGCTGACCTACATCATAACATCATAACAACTAACACTGTAGCTCAGATGACTATATATATATATATATATATATATATATATATATATATATATATATATATATTATAATAGTGTTAATGTAACACATCAACATGTAACATAAAAACCAAACTGATTATAATTAAGTGGTTACAGTTAATTATTATAATCATGACATAATACAATAGACCACAGGTTTTCACAAATACTGTAAATAACAGCAATAAATAGAGAATGCGCTTTTTAAAGGCCAGAGAAAATATACATAATTCTGTTGCATAATTACGTAAGAGTGCTATACACTCTATATGGTGATGTTATTTACACCAAGTTCAAGAGACACTGCAGCCTAATGCAATGCCACTTTCTTTATTTTTAACAGTGTCTGTTTAATGCTCCAATTAGCCATAATCCCTATCTGTATTTGGATTTGAACTGGAAGCAGGTGTAGCCTAAACCAGAAGGTTTTTTTTTTTTTTAGATATATATATATATACATATTTTTTTATTAAATGTGAACCCTAAAACTAGGCCTCCAGGAACATCTGCTATCAGAATCTATTACAAAGCTGAGACTCAGTGCTGCTGCTAGTTAAAGAGGGGTTTTCATTTAATTCCATTTAAAGATATTTATTTAATAACAGCGAAGACTAATAATGTAAAGACTAATAGTGCAATGTACAAATTCATTTTTTAAATCAATTTTTTCGAGACCCCAGCAGAGATATGCTGTCCTGTGCACAGTGTGTGCTGCGTGGGCGGTCTTTTGTGAATCTCGGGCCAGTTAGTACAGAAATATTGTAGAAGTATGTTTTTTTTTTTTTTTTTGAAGTGGTCAGTAAGTCAGTGTTAAGGTCAGGCTACTGAAGCAAACCACTGACAATAGACAAAAAAAAAAAAAAAAAACCTTAGCAATCTCACATCGCATACCATCACTATCATATGACTCTGATATACCAAAATTACACTGTCAGGAATGGGTTGTAGAGACGAATGCAAGTGCAGGAAAAAGTTTATTGATAGTGAAATAAGTGAAACACAAAGAATATGAAACATGAACGGGAAATAGTGAGGCTATATAACAACATGAACATGATATGAAGCAAGGTGACAATGACTGATGACAAAAAGGACTAAAAACAAAAACTAAACAATGACTGATTTTATAAGCTACTTAAGATTGAGAATGATCCTCTAAGGTCATCCTCCAAAGAAGTCTGTAAAAATATTCTAATGCATTCCCTTTCCAAATAATTTCATTGTTGCACTCACGCTCCTACTGTAGGGTTATAAGCAGATATGAGACGAACAAAAGCAGTTTCTTCTACTGTTTCATCGCGGTTGCTGAGCTTTGTATTAGAGACGCAAAACAAGACACCTGGAGTGATTTGTTCATTATTTTGTCTTCAGTAGCTGCTTTATCCTGGTCAGGGTCACAGTGGATTCAGAACCTATCCCAGGAACACTGGGCATGAGGTGTGGACACACACTGAATAGAACACCAGTCCACTGCAGGGCACCATGTACACACTCATTCATATGTAGGACAATTTAGTGTAGCCTGTCCATCTCCCAACATGTTGTAGGAAGGTGGGAGGAAACTGAAGAACTTTGAATTAAACCCACACAGACATGGAGAGAACAAGTGAAACTCCACACAGACAGTAATCCAAGTTCAGGATTGAACTGAGGACCCGGGAGCCGTGAGGTGACAATGCTACGTGCTGTGACAATGCCGCTGTGCTTCCTGATAGCAGGAGTGATGATTTACTGCGTTCACTTTACAGACTTGGCCTAGTTTACAGAAAGGGACTGCTGGATGACCCACCGCCCACACTTTTCAACTCAGAAACCATGCTGTTGAGTGGTTTATTTTGCTTGCTGTTACTGTGATATTCATTGCTAGGATTTACTTACAAGAAACCACAACAGCAAGAAAGTGGCAACTTCTGCATGAAGCTACTCCTTTACTGACCTCAGCTGACCCAGCAGACCTGCGGGAACTGAAAGGCACACAGAGATACAGCACACACTGCCCTTTACCTTCAGAAGCAGCCTCATGGAGGGTGACTGGTTGTTTTGTTTGGAGTTTTCTGCATCATTAGGCGCTCCTAATGTGATTAATAATGTACAGCACAAGTGCAAACACAAGGATTGATGGGCCATTATGTGCAAATCAGAAAAAAATGTCTGCAAAGCCCCCACAGCATATGTTTCAGTTATTCGTTTGCTCTCTCTCTCTCTCTCTCTCTCTCTCTCTCTCTGTCTCCCTCTTTCTGTCTCACTCTCTATTTGACAGTGATGGAGAGTCAGATATTAATTCACTAACTCTCCCCTCCACTGGCTCTTTTAAGGCCAGTCACTAAACTTGACTGATTGATAATAAATTGGTATGCTGTTGAACGCGCTACTGAATCCAACCCAGGCCTTTCTCCGAGATTACATCTCTGATTGTGCTTCAATTTTTTAAAAAGAAGCCTCCAAAATAACAGAGAACTCCATCGGGCTGATGTGCCATGTTTCATGCCATTAGCTGCATTCAGGAAGACAAATTGGGTGCATTGCCAACAGCCTAATGTTCATATATTATTCCTGTAATGAAATAGTTTGCAATCTGTATGCCCCCACAATTGATTAGGATCCAAGGATTTTTTTTTTTCCTGAGCCTCCTAAGCTATTTTTTCATAACACTTTTATGGAGTGTGGTTGAAACAAATGCAACTGTCATCTTCTATTACATCCCATTGATGTGCTTAACTGCTTTGAAGGTCTTTGTCTGCTCACTTGAGGTTATTATCCAGTTCTTTATACCAGGCTACTGAGTGTATCAGCAGACTTCATTGTCAGCTGTCAGCATTTGTTGTTACTTCATTTAAGTAGGATATGTGAGAAAAGATAATTTAGTGCATTTTCAAAGCAGTGGTGCCTAGGATCTAGGAAATGAATCCGGTCTAATTGTGTGCTCTAACGTGGCAAAAAGCATTCGTCATGCACCGACAACACTGACAACACCTTCACACTGCTTGCTACCCGGTGCAAATGTGAGGAATGTACCACCGCACAGTTCATTTGCTCCATGACATGCAAATGCTTTACCGTCAATGAGTCTCTCAGATTAAGTCGCTGAGATATTACCACAGATTTCCAAGTCAAACAGCAGCTTTAGCCTCTGTGGCACACCAACAGTTTGTCAAGATGAAAAATCAGCACATTTTTTTTAATCTCATGGGCTGTTAATTATTCAGCATGAGGAACTGTAGCCTTCGAAAATATACATGTGAAGGGCCTCACTTCCAGACAGTGTAGCACCCTAGTGCCAAGGATAGAACTTGTCAAGGTATGCCAGGACTTCAGTTCAGTCCATCCCATGACTTATTCATTCTACATCTTCTCATCTGGCTGAAGAATGTCTCATATAGATTGTCCAATGTAATGAAGAGGTGGAAGAGAAGTGAGCATCATTGCTAATTCAAAACATAATGCTAATTACCCTACATATGTTAGTGAGGTTAGAGCTAATATTTACTCAGAGAACAGTGACACAGCATCAGGATTAGAGCTTGTAAAGTGGGGAGAAATCTGCTATTTAAAGAGCTTTAAAGATATCCAGTATACATCATATCGGTGCTTGGAAAACCTTCATATACAAGCGATACAGAGAGATAAAGATAGCTAGCATTGATGATAATGCAGAAAAATAAGTTAGTTACAGTACATGACAGATTATTAAATGGAATGCTGAAACAACACATTCAATTTATTTTAAACCACAGTGCAGCTGAATTCTCAAATTCATCTTCAAAATAAGATGTTGATTCATGATGAATTGTTGATGTAAAGCTTTTTGCTAGGAGATGTTTATGTAACATTTATAGAAGGAGTCTCGGATGTCAGCACCTTGTAACAGTCAGTAAGTTTTCGAACACAGGAATGTTTTTAGGACAGAAGAGTTTACAACCTCTGGTTCCTGGTAACATGACAAGCTGCATTTTTTTTTGCTTTAATAATTTTTAACAGAGAGAATAAAAGAGAGCCTGGAGAGGGAATGACTGTTTATAGCTGCTATAAGGTAAGTGATGACAGGAACTAACTTGTCTTATGGAGTTCCATAATTTAAAAGGAACTACACACAGTTAAAAAGTATGATGTGCCATTCATTAATAAATTAAGAATTCTAATTATAATTGTAATCAAGAGGAATAACAAACTTTGGGCTGTGCTGTTATATGAAAATATTAAACATTCCGCTTTGCACTGGGATTATTTTTGGATTATTTTCATATACCAGCGCAGCCTGTCATGTGTTATTCCTTAAATATTTGTCAACAATAAATATTGCCTGGTTTTAAATGACTACAGTGGTTAATTCTGCTTCCAAAAGCTCTGACCGCGCTGATCTCCCAAAACCACCCTGTCATCGCTTGATAAGTATGATGGAGACCCAGCCAAGTGCCAGTTTTTTCTTTTGCAATGCTTGTTGGATTTCTCCATGGATGATCTGATATCAGCCAACATTAGCTTGGGTGACTGCCATAAGATCTAATGGTGGTGAGATTATACAGTCTTATGATCATTTCGTAATGGTCATCTGTAGTGTATACAATCACCCTCCCAAAGGCAAAGGAGCTTGTGAGCGCTTATTAATGCTTAAACAGCTGTGCAAAAGACTGCAGCAGAGTGTGTGCCAGGATTCAGGACATTGGTATTAGGCAGTGGATGGAGAGAACCAGCTCTGACTGATACTTTTTGCCAGGGACTTTGAAAAGATCTCCACACAGATTTTGGGCCAAAGGGACAGCTATTCCTCATTGAATTTCCTATTGACTTAGGTATTTACTTACTGTATATAAACTGCTGATGGAGAGACAACAACCTGTCCTCGTTCAGTTCACTCTGAGTGAAGAGGAGAGTCAAGCCCATGATCCCATGCAAATCAGCACACCAGATTAATCATGTTAGAATGCCAGAAATTCTGGGAGAGAGAACGTTCCTTTAATCTCACTGATTAATCTTGTCGCTCAATTTCCTACATGCCCCAGTGCTCAAGAAGCCCGCCAAAGCAGAAAGCTATGCTATTGCAGTGAGTGTGTTATAATCTTTTTGAAACAAATCATTAATTTTGCACCATTCAGACACAAAGTCTAGTGTTGTAGCACTCATCAATACTAGAGCAGCTGGGAGCTTTTTAGACTGTGACCTGGTCCTTCAGTTTGAGATTCTAGCACTGGAGTCACCCATGTATAGGCAGACCCTTGACCCATAGGAGATGGAACTATATCCCATGACAGGCTGCTTATATACCTGAATACAAGTGCCAACCACAGTGAGACCATCTCTCTGTTTGTCACCTTATCATCCAATTACCCCAAAGTCTTGGATCTCCCCTGGCTTCAGACATACAATCCCCAACTCTCCTGGATCGAGCAAGAAATCCTGACATTGCTACAGATCCTGTATCTCTGACTTTGTAATTAGCATAGCATGCACTCACAATGAAGGTCCTGGGCTGGAACAGTTACCAGAATTCCACCAGCATCCATTGTTGTTTTCTTCACCCATGACTTCCATGTATTGACTGTAAGGGGCTGATCCAAATCCCAGTCAAATATTGTCCTGGGTCCCATCAGCTCTGGAACAATCAAAATTGGCTTATATATTTATTAAATTCATCCTCAGAAGAGCCTATAATCTTATTTGAAAGGCAATGAATGGAAGATTGCCTTTAGTGCCACTTCTGGACATGAATATTTGGTCATGCTGTATGGCTTAGTCAATGCCCCCACATGCGCCAAGCCTTTCCAGGGTAATTACATTCTCAGGGACATGCTTGGGAAGTTTACTTGAGCTTATATAGATAATGTCCTTGGTGTATTCACGTTGTTGGAATGATGTCCATCATAAAGCATAAAGGTGTTCACATGGATGAATCTATAGTGTGTACCATCACTGAGTGGCTGACCTGTACAATGAAAAAGATCTGCAGACATTTTTAAAGTAGATACCTCAGAGATGGGTTAAGAGCTATGCTTTTCCAGTGTCACAGAAATCCCTCTTAGCTTTATCACAAAGCCTTTTATGCTCTAACCCTATGAAAGCAAATATGACATAGGCGGTTAGAGTTATTGGAAGTTAAACTGACCTTAAAACAAAGGTGTTGTTGGCTTGAGGAAGCTGAACACCGATTTTTCATTTACATTGTCAGAATGCACAGAAACCTAGAATATTCAATTCAGTTCAACTTTGTAGTCATTATACCAATACATCACAATGAAAAGCTTTCTCACTGTTCTCTCAAGTGCAGCATACACCGTATACACAACAGTGCACAGTACAAGCATATTGGACAGGAGGGTGCAGTTAACCTCTTTCTAAAAATATTGTCACATGATTTTTTTGTGTATAAAGTTTCCCAACTACTTGTTTGGGGTGTCTCATTTTACTCATTCTCCTCCTAAACTTTGCTGTCGGCTATATACAAACACAACACAGATTCTTCAGAAAGTGCAGTGACTCAGAAAACTGTGACTTTATGACATTCAGCAAGAGTGAAGATGACACCCAGAAAAACAGAATATTGAAGAAAGCTGATTAAAAGCATTATGCACTGACAGATAGACGGGGAAACAATGCTACAATTTTTGTCATCCATCTCTCATTTTTGGTGGATGTGAAGAATAGATTTTGATGTTTTTGCTGAATAGCACTGTGTAGTCCCAGCTGAAATCCAGATATGAGCAGTCAGCACTTCAGGACTTGCAGAATCCTATTGCTTAATGCACACACACACACACACACACACACACAGAAACAAAGAGGCTCAACTTCTTTGAAAATCTCCCAGTCCTCCTTAGCATTACTTGTGTGAAGTTGGGTGAATGGGGCTGTTAGCTGATGTACTTTAATATACTGATGCTGCTCCGAGGTTAAAGAACCCTTGTTAAGAATTTATTTTGTTATTGTTATTTGTTAATTTGTTTTGACCCCATTCTCTTATCTTTTGCCCATATACCCAGTTACAAGAATCTACCATGGCCATCAGAGTTCATTCACATTATTTCAGTAGCTAACTAGCCTTTAGTTTGCTAGCTAATTGGATTCAGATCAAGGATCAACTTTCAGCTCCAGCTGAATTCGTATACATCCCCATTTTAGTTTCACCCATAAAGTCTAAAGAACATTTATGGGTGAAACTAAAATACAATCTATATTGCAATATTCAAGGCACAACAACATCCCAATGATTTCTACAGCCTTGTTTTCACCCTGCTCTGGCTTTGTTAGGCTTAGCTCATTCAGTTAGGGAGCTTAGATTACCCGGCTGACTGTCTTATAAGCACCATAATATGATATAATAATATGACAGGCATTTTCATATATACTGTGATATAACATAATATGATCCCCCAATATGAAAGTGGATAAAATGCTTAAATTTCACTGTAGAAACATACAGTTACTGCTTGCAAAAATAGTTCTTCAGAACTGGGAGATTAAACCGAGCCTTTAACAGCAGTCTAAACTCTATCCATCCCTCAGACTTGCCATCTATATCTTCCTCTACTTAAAACATACCACATGAGGGTGAGCTAATAAAGGGTGAACTAAGTTTGCTTTAGCCTCTGCTCACAACATGCTGTGTAGTGCTGCTATTTTTCCTGGATTGTACTACATCCAATCCATTTAACAATGTACGTGATAATGCTACATTTTATTATCCAGATAGCTTATTCAGGCTTTTGTAATAGCAGTCCCAAATGCCAAGTGCCCTCTTCAGGGCCTTCAATCCTCAGTGTATCTGCCAGCCTTGATCTCTTGCTTGATCTCTCTCGGGCTGTAAGATGCACACGGATAGAACCTCCTTTGGGACTCTGCTGTTCATTTGAGGCCTTTATCAAGAGGAACTCTGTTTCACACACTGCTGCTTCTATCTCTTTTTTTACTGTTTGGAGTGGTGATCTGATTCAGTGATTTTGAGAAACTGGGCCTCCTGCTGTTTAACCGACCATGCTCATGCTTAAGCAGTCTCTTTCAGTAGCCCTTTGGGATGTCGAATTAGGCACAGTACTTTGTCTTTCCTTGACACATGTATGGTTTGACTATAGTTTGCATACCAGGCTTGTGCTGAATAAACAGCATGTGTTAGTCTTATATAAATACACAGTGTCATGGTTTCTACACATGGTGTCTACAGTATATGATATGGCATGTGCATGCCAGCATGGCTTAATAGAAGCCATGTCTAATCCTTTTAAGCCTACAAAGTTCAGAGTCTGCTTTGTTCTGCTGCTTTACGATGTGTTTCAGAGTGATAAAGAGAAAAGAGGGGTAGTGCAGGTTTAGTAACATGGACTGGATATATGTAGGTGTCATAAAGCTGTGTAGGTGAAGGAAAAAGCCAAAGAACATGATAGATAGAGCTTTCATTATTCACCACATTATATATACATAAACATACTGTGTAAACACATACACAGACAGTGAGTTTAACCGAGTGGAATAATTCAATTCAATTCAAATTTATTTGTATAGCGCTTTTAACAATGAACATTGTCTCAAAGCAGCTTTACAGAACATAAGAAACAGAAAAACATGC
>CM075026.1:8964801-9013330 GCA_037576675.1 Pangasius sanitwongsei
ACGTTGTTTCGTTTCACTATGTACTTGTATATGGCTGAAATGACAATAAACTCCACTTTGAACTTTTGAACTTTGAACTGGTGTGGCTAAAACCCGGAAGGTGGATTTTAAAATTATGTTCTTACATTAAATGCGAACCCTCCACTATGCCCCTGGAAACACTGGAAAACCACCCAGAAGGGCAAATGCCAACTCTGTCAGCATCATCTGTGAATTCTGGCTCTGACTGATCCTCAACCTCAGCTACATCACTTGAGTTCAACATGTTCTCAACTAGAGATGTGTGCATTAAAGTTTTGCTCACACAGTTATTATTTTTGTTTGCACCTGCCTACGATATTTTCCAACAAATTTGGTTGGTTCCCAAAATATTAACAAACTAGTAGCCTAATTTAAGCCACCACATCCCTAACCAGGCAGTTACTAAGGATGAATGAATGAGTGAATGCTGTAAATGCATGTTAATGAATGTGGTCTCTTCTTTGTCCCACAAGCTTTACATCTGTCCGTACGCTCATGCCTGCATGAAAGTAAAAACTTCGTACTTATGCAATGTTTTTGTTACATTCTGCAGGATCCTCGTCCTGTTGAACACGTCTAGTCTCAACCGGATGCCTTGTAAACCTTTCTGGGAAGCTTTCTGCAAAAGACTAGTACACCTCCTATTCATATATGCATTTGCATCTTTTAAGAACATAAATCAGTTTTATGGGTCCCTGGAGGACTAGTGGTTAGGCCTCGGCGCTATCACTGCTGCGGCCCGGGCTCGATTCCCGGCCGGGGAACCGACCCCAGCCACTAGGGTTGTACACGACAGTGCACTCCTGGCAACTGCCGGTCCCAAGCCCGGATAAAATTGGGGAGGGTTGCATCACGAAGGGCATCTGGCATAAAACTATACCAAATCAAGTATGCAGACCAATGATCTGCTGTGGTGACCCCTAACGGGAGCAGCCGAAAGAAGAAAAAAAAACAAGAATCTGTTTATTCCAAATAATGTGTTTGTATTTGTTTACAGCCCTAGCATATACAGTATATACTGTAGCTGTGAGCGACATTGTCATCAAACTCATCATAAAGGTATATCAAAGTACTGACATATTTAACCTAGAATACAATAAATGTAGATATTGTATAGTGCTCGTTACAATACAGATTTCAGAAGGCACGAGTTATCAGTGGGATGAAAAAATTTCCCTCGGATGGAACAAGAAGGTGGGATCTTTTAAAAAAAAGACTCATATCAGTCTAAGAAGAGGTTTATGTTTTATGTGGAATGGAATTTTCAGTGGTAAGGATATTAACATACCAGCTGCCATTAGGGAAGTTAAGGAGTCAGGTTGGATAGCGAGAAGTAGAAAGAGAGAAGCAGGAGCTTAGTAGGTTAGCAGGAGTAAAATCCCAATAAGACAGGAGCTTGTAGGAGATGAGCAGAACCTTGTGGGCCTCAGAATACCGGGGGAGGACCTGGATCGTGCAAGAGCAGGGAGACAGGAATAGCATTTGAATGGGACAGAAGCCTACAGGACTCATGTTGGCAGGAGCAGGATCTGGATTGAAGCAGAAACTTGTAGTACTCAGGATGAGAACATGAGCTTATGGGCTTTGTAAAGAGCAAGAGCTTACGTGCCTCAGGATAGGTGTCCTATGATGGGTGTAGTAAAGAAGTGGAGGAAAGAGAGACTTTTGATTGTAGTAGAGTGACACATGCATAATGTTGCCTAGTGCAACATATAAGCTTTTTTTCAGGTTTTTTTAAAAAAAAATTTATTTTATTTTATTTATTTATTGGCATTGGTATTGATAAAATATTAACATTTGCAGACTATAGAGGCTTTTCAAAATGGGATCCAGTGATCTCTGACGTATACAATATAAACATTATTATTATTTTAATGATGTAATGGCAGGATCAACGTGTTCTGTATCAACTGTTATTAACTAATATTGTAGTTTATATTTTGTTTATTTATTATAACTATTTATTCAGTTAGACTGATTATGCTAATGTTTTTTCTCATAGGAAATTATTAATTTTCTAATCAAATGCTCCATAACTTAAAGTAACCAAAAATGATGTTAACCTGAGCTGCAATTTTATTAAAGCTACTCAGACCCACTGTCCCACTCAGACATTACCCATGCACAGTGTTGCGTAGGCTCTACTGCCAAAGCTGTGGTTAGGCGTGTTCCTGTCTTTGCTGCAAATAAAGACAGTCATGTACAATTGCTCTCTCCAGAATGTCCCAATGGTTCAGCAGGTAGCATTGCTGCCTCACAGCTCCATGGGCTCTGGTTCAATCCTGACTTAGGGTTGCTGTCTGAGTGGAGTTACACATTTTCCTGTGTTCATGTGGTTTTCCTCCAGGTTCTCTGATTTCCTCCCACCTCCCAAAAACATGCTGGTAGGTGGATTGGCTATGCTAACTTGCCCTAGGTGTGAATGTGTGTGTGCATGGTGCCCTGCAATGGACCAGCAGCTTATCCAAGGTGTGGGTTCTGATCCACAGCCACCCAGGATCCAAGAGATTACTGAAGAATATTTAAATCCATATAATCAGGTTGAAAACTGAACCATTTTCCAGCCTCGCCACAATTTTCTCCAATATTCACCATTATTCAAGATTGTAGACAACAAACCATTTGCGATAGTTTTGTTCTCAGAACCAAAATGTTTAACAGTCTATTTGAAAGATATTGTAAGTGAACTATTGATGCTGAGCAATTGCTGAGCAATAAATTTAACATAAACGGCAATGGGGTTTTGTAAATCTTAGCTGAATAATATCTGATGCACCAGAGCCTTAAAGTGTCACACTGGGCACTCCACCTGTGGTAAGCATACCTAAATTCATCTCCTTCAGATGACAGATGAGAGCAATCACACTGCAAATTCCCCTCTGGTTGATACATTTATTGACATGGTTGCTGGATTTCCTTGTATATAGTGTACTGCGCAAGTCTTAGGAACCATAACTCTTTTATACAGATTTCTGCATTACTGTATCAGTAGTATGCTGTTAAAGATAAAAACATACTGGAGCGAGACAAGAAGTGAGACAAGTATCTAGAAGAACTGTGGAAGATGCCTGAAAAAAAACCTAACACTTAAATTTAGCAGAAAACTGCACAACCGCATACCTGTACTAGCAAGCGACAATGTGACAGATGACATTCTCGATGTACGTCTCGACGTACCTCGTAGAAATGGAACAAAAACGTATATAACCATGATTTCATCTTATCCTGTCATATACAACCTCTCATTAAATGTGTATGGAGACATTACGGAGGAAAATAAATCTCGGAAGGATGTGGCAGAGATCGGTGCCTCTGGTGAGTGTGTGTAGCTAGTACACGTAGCCTTCCTTGCTAATCCACCAGAGAAGCTAGCATGAAGCCTAGCATGTAAATCGATCAATCAGTTTTCATGCTGGTTAGTGCAATATTTAATAGGTTTTAACTAGTTAGCTTTAGAAGCTATATCCACCTACTACTGTTTGTAATCTGAACTAAAAAAAAAAAAAAACACTGGATGCTTCCAAGTAACAGCAGCAGTCATTACACACCCACAAGAGACAAACTACAAGCGAGTAGTGATAGTGCTGTGTGAATGCAGGGTTTAGGGCAAATATTGACTTTTCCTGCTTATTTATAGTCACATTGTATGTGTAGAAGTGTTTCATTTAAATCTTTTCAAAGGCATAGTTGATTGAGAGATTTTTTTTACATGTGCCTAAGGCTTTTGCACAGTACTGTATACAGCTTAGACGCGATTCAGAGATTTTCAGATTCATGGTTAGGTTCATCTTTTTTCCTGGCACAGTTTATTGATTGGATTGAAGATTTACATGACTTTTGACTTTTGCATGTAAACCAGGTTCACTGAGATGGAAGGCAAGTACACAAAAAAAAACACACAACTTTGCATTGTCTGAGCGCTTGTAACTATATTACCTCCCCCGCAGAGTTTTTGGACTGATGATATTCTTAGTTTGTGACCTAGCGAACCAGTATCAGAATGTATTTATTGATAGAGACTTCAAAGCACTTTTGGAACTCGCTCTGGATAAGAGCATCTGCCAAATGCCATAAATGTAAATGTAAACTTATACTGTACTGGCCCAGTGTCCCTTCACACTGGTATACAACACCTTCCTCACCAGTATACAGTCATTTTATTCCATTGCTATTTTTCCTATTTATATTGTTCTCAGTGCAAAATGTTTGCTTTATGTTTATGCAGGTCTAGTGTTGAGAACACCACTCGATGGTATGACTCTGAACTTGTTGTGGTGGTGTGGTGTGCATGAATTATTACATCTGTCCGAGAAATGGGAGTTTGGATGAACTGTCATAGGCGAGCTTAAAAAGCTTCTCAGAAGGCCTCCCAATGCCCTGATCCAGGTCATGCACAGACTGCCAGAGACAGATGGTCCCGGCAGTACAGGTGAGGAGAGAGTAAAAAACGATCGCCTTTTCCTATTTCCTGCATTTTCTGGATTTTAAAACAACAGATGTAGGCAACAGAATGGAGATAAATACTACAAGCAGTATAGACATTGAGACTTTCTGTGACTATCCAATTAATTTGTGTGACTGGTAGTTTTGTAGCGAGGACTTGGCAACTGAGGACACTATGAGCAGTACAGAATATCAGATTACAATGTGGAAGAGGTAGTGACTGGGCAATCTGAAAATGTGTCTACCTTCTAAACTCTTTTAATAATTCACTCCAAACATTATTATTTTGTTCTTTTCTTCAGTACCTGTCATTTAGTGTGAAATTGTCAATAAACCCGTTGCCATTTGAAAACCAAGACAAAGTGAGACTTTAAAGAGCCAAAAAAAGGGTATGAATACATACAATAAGTTCATATATCAAATAGCTTAGGCTTATTTATAATGAACCTGCAGCTGTCAAGCGATTTGATAACTACAGTAACTGAATAATTTGAATTACAGTACGTGTAAAAGGATGACTAATAACAAGCAAAACCTCTGGCAAGTTCAATTTCAAACACTGGCTGTGCAAACAACAAACCTGACACATAATAATGACAAATAATAAAGGAAATATCTGAGAACCGTATTGCACTACTTCTCCAGCTCTCATTTTTTCTCCTCCCAGAATTGACAAAAAAAAAAAACACAGTACTGTGGTATATTTCCTCATACATCCAAATGTAAATATATAATGAGTTATGATGCGGATGTAAGAATTACCAGTAATTCGAATTTTCTAAAAATTTGTCTTCTGCTGTAATGCCGCATATATATATTTTTTTAATATGCAAATTATTATTATTACACTGTCAGAATCTCACTGTTTTATCTTTTCACCTTAAAATGTTTTTTAATACTTCCCTCTTAGGGAAACTGACACTGGTTTCATCACTCTTCCTGATTTAAAATATTGTGTAATTAGTAGTTGTCTTGCAAATATAAGCAGATGGATGTATGTTGCTGTGGGCATCTAGACAAGTTTATTCTTGGTATGGTTCGCACAGCCTTACATTTCTGGACCAAAGGAAAGGCTTTTCTCGAGGCCTACCAGATGAACTACCTCCATAATTAAGAGCAGCACAGACATTTCAGCTGGCTAATCAGCCATTTGTATGCCATTTAACAGCAAGCCACTAATCATTTCACTGCGAGCCTGCTAGTCAGCCATCTTTATCACACTTACCAGTAAGTCCCCCAACCGAATTACACATTTCCCCGACATAATCCTACAACAGTGCTCAGCGTCTGATAACTGGCAACAAATAGATTCACATTTTGTCCCAAAAAGCGCTCTAATTGTCACTGTTGTTCATTATGAATGTTAGGCTCAGCTGCAGCCCTTACACTTTATTTATCAGCTCAGTTACTGACTGCTGAAGCTGGGTTTCCACTGTACGATATTTTCGTCCCAAAATTCGCGCAGCATAAATGAATTCTTTGGTAATGACGTCTTAGCTCTTGGAACTCATAACATGATGTGTTCACTGGCAGCCATTGCAAGCACAGACAAAGCTATGGCAGTGTCCAAAATGACCGATTAATAACTCAGAGTGTAACCACTGCTATGACGCTCACCTAAAAGCCGCTGATAGGAGGACGGCATTGGGCGATGCAAAGCTTACTGGACAAATACAGTAGTGGCAAAGGTGAAACGTAATTGAGACATGCTAATGGGCAGAAAAAAATATCCTTATTACTTCCAGTATCTCACTTTGAAGAATGTTTTCTGTTAATGTGACCGTATTTTCAGACTGACTGATGACATAAGCAGAAAACAGTAATTTTCTTTAATCACAGGTCTATCATTAGAGGAGCTTCATTATATAATCTGACATGGAGAACACACGATACAACACAGTCTGTGATAGAACTCAGCTAAGACTTTATTAGGATTGTCTCGTACAGTGTGACAAGTAATAACCTTAAAAGACTGCTGAAATCGCACAGTGTAAAACATGCTTAAGAGTTAGTTCACACAGTGTTGGGGATTCAAGGACTGAATTACTAATAAATAATATCATCAGATTTTTTTTTGTTGCTACATACAATTCAAGGAATGATTTGGAAGCTTAAAAAAACTGATAGTAATAATAGGCTTATTCCTTGCAGCTGCAGCTTTACTGAAGGAAACTTGAACAAAACTGTTCAAGTTTCTTGACCAACAAAATACCTGAAGAATTCTGCAGTTATCTCATTGTTATTGGCCCTGAAGGCTGCGATGGAGCCAAGTTCAAGCACCACATCTCTGACACTGACTCCCTCCAGTGCCTGTAGGCAGAGCTGGAGGCCAACCATTGAATACACACTCAAATCCTCACACACACTCATCAAGCCATGTCCAGCTCTTAAGTATTGTCATGCCAGTGTGGTTTCTGTCACAGTATGACAGTGATATCTATATAAATGAACAATGTTCTACCTAAAAATAGCAACGCTATAGTGGCAGTGTTCTTAAACAACCAGAATTATGTTGGTATTACTCTGCACCGGAAGATTGGAGCCTTTCCATGGAGCTAGAAAAACAGAAATGATCCTATAATTCCACTTTGGAGTTTAAATAGCGCATAGAGACTTTTTCTGGTACTTTGCATGTGTTGGATGATCAGCTGCATGCATGACTTCCTTTAAGTTATACATAATATACTGTAACCCATGTATTTTGTAAGACTAGACTTGAACCTGGATTTGATATTTAAGTCTACCTGCGCTCGACTGGAGAGTGTGAGCTACAGTATAGGACGCAGCAGCACTAGGAAAAGTTGAGGCGAGATATGTGTCTAGCATGTGGCTTTAAAAGAAGCTGTCATTGGGAAGAACAGTTTAAGAGTTATCAGATTGAATCTGACTTTATCGCCTCAGAGACAGTTTTATGTTGGTTTCGGACAAGCATGTGAAGATGCTTCTCGTCCAAACAGGCAGATCAGGCAGATGACACCTTATAGAACTTTATATATTTATATATAGATTTATTTGTGTATCACATATTGTTTGGGTTTCTTGAGATATCAAAAACAGTGACTTACTATTAATTAATTATGATTTAATTATGAATTATAATTAATTATGAATTTGTGACAAGTTAACAATGAATAGCTTGCATCTCTACTTACACATAACGTAACATAACATAACATAACATAACATAACATAACACAACAGTACACACTGTATGTTATATTTTGCTCATAGGGATTGGAGCTTATAATTTTGGGTACAATGTATGATCATTTGATTCACTTGTAAGTATTGGTTATTTGTTGTATTAATATTATTAAAAATATGTTGCTCATACGATGACTATGGTAGACTATGGAGAGACGTGTGCCTAACATACAATGAAATTAATTTTATTACATTATACAGTATATAATATTATACTGTTTTATTATAACAATATCATGGTTAGTGATGTTAGAACAAAGTAATGTTAGCAAATAAATAGAAATACGTTTTTTTCGGAATAGCAAATTCATTTTGTGACCAAGATTTGTGGGCCATGTTAGGCAAAATTGCACGCACAAATAAAGTACGGATTTAGTACACTGTGTGCGTGGATAAAAAATCTTATTGTGGCTTCTCCATCTTCTTTTTTCAACATTTTCATAGGTCTCCTCACTTTTATGTTCAAATCCATAAAGAGAAAATTGAAACCCTACAATTTCATCTTCTATACTGTGAATTTTAAATAATAATATATTAAATTATATATTATATACCTCCTGGAATTGATCAGATTTGCCCGAATAACAAATGACAAATATACATATTCTTCTTCTACGCATATCAGTATTTTTATTGCAAATTCATGTTCACTTACAGTGAATTTTCAAAGTCAAAATTAGTGATTGAAAAATGCTGCTTGCATAAGTATTCATGCTTATGAAATGCTTATCCAAGCAGAATTTCCCAGTTTTTAACTATCATTATTATTTTTTGCTGCTGACAAGTAATGAATTTTGACTTTTAAAATGATTGAAAATACTGGCTGGAACAATCTGTGTAAGTGTCATTTGTAATCCAGACGAATCTGAGGATTTTTAAGGGGGTTGAATACTTTTGCAAAGCATTGTATAATGGTGTCATGAGTGTGCAGCCTGCAGCTGCAGCATTTATGTGTTGATACTTAGGCCTATAGATAATCAGACTAAATGCAAATATACAGTTTTTTCATGTCGCTTTATGATAATTAAGCATGCTGTTGGGCTGTTCGTGTAGATAAAAATCTGTGCGATGTGATGGATGGAGGGTCTATATATGCTTATGGCTGGTAAGAATTTGAGATTATACTGTTCCAGTGTGAAAATATTTGGCCCGCAGGCCTTGTTTTTGACACCTGACATCAATCGGCCAAGCCTGTTTATTATTGCTTCTATGGCTTAAGGAGAATTTGATGGTGCATTAACTCTGCGGAGCTGCATCAGAGGTCAAAATCATTAAAAACTCGTATGTAATTATGATTGCGGTTTTCGAATGGCTGTGCTTTATTTTGAAGCAGTGCCAACATGCACAAGTAGTGTGTCTGGCAGACTTCGGATTTCGGAGTAGTTCGTTTTAATCAGCGAGGCTTATTGTGAGCGTAATGTTCAGTTGCTATGGTTATGTCTTCTTTCTCAAAGACGTGGCAGTGACACGTGACATTCATGAGCGGAAGCTAATCTAAGCCACCAACAACAGGACTTGGAGGCTGCTTGAAAGCCATGCCGGGACTGTTGGAGAAAAGATAATGTCCTTCCAGAATAAAGCCAATTTATTATATGGGACCTATGACAAGAAGGTAACATATATCTGAAACTTTCTAAATATATAAACTTATGAAGCTGTTTACATAATTTATAATTACATCCCCAAAAAATAAGGCCCAGCTCATGTACTTTTTAGAAGTCGTTCTGCTGCGTTGTAGCTTGGTTGACTGCCAGATGAAGAGTTTCGTGTATACTTGATCTTCACAGCAGACATGAAGGTGAAGTTGACATCTGGGGTGTCAGATCTGTAAATGTTCTAATAAGAGGCACAACTGGGGTAATTTGGTCAAAGTGAAATATTCTTTAGAAAATTTTCTGTAGACGTGAAAGTCAAATTCAATCAGACAGCAAACTAATCCAATGCAATCCAGTGTTGAAGAAAACCTTGGGAGTAATGATGTGTCATTTGTGAATGAGTCAACTCTAATTTAGCTCTTAGGTGAGCATTTGTGGTCCTAGATTCCCAACACCCTTGGGAATTTTCTTTAGACCTTCCCACCTTTCTAGATGGAAAACTTGGCATTTTTGTTAAATGAATAAATAACCTTTACCAATATACTACTTTCTTCATAATAAATGACAACTATTTTCTAATACTTATGAGGCTGTGATATCACTCCATGTATATTTGCTATTCTGAATTAACAAGATATTGAACGGTGAAAGAAGAGTACCCTGGAATTTGAAAAAATTTGAATACATTTTTAACAGGTCATGTGGAAACTTCAGTAAACTCTTACATTTCTCACTGAGATGAGATAATGTAAATAATTGATATAAATGCATGTGACTGGCCACAGTGTATCTGCTGTAGAATCTGCAATGGTTTAGAAAACTAAATCCCTGAAGTTGATCGTCAGTATTTTTCAAGTGTTCAGTTTGATCACTCTTGTAGTGTTCATTAGATGACAACCCTAGCAGTCTGTTTTTCTGCTCAGATACCTGATTCAACTTAGTACTAAACTACCATTAGGTGTGTTAGAGCACTAAATTGTGCTGGACTCAGGCACTTCAGGACCACACAATGCTTTCCCATTTCTAACCTCTTGATCTTACCCTCCACCCAGACATTTTCATCAGCTTGTTTCTTTTAATCCCAACCTCTCCTTCAGGTACAATTCCATGGCCCTGCAATCTCCGCTAACCTTCTTACCAACTTCTCTATTTCGGACAATGTTCTTTCCTGATAATGCAATGCCATTTGTGGTCTCCTTGCTCTGATGGCTTCAGATATGAAGGACATAACTGAATTCCGCTTTAACACACACACACACACACACACACACAGATAACATTAAACCTTCCTACCTGCACTTTATTGCTCTGTGTTTTATCTTTCAAAGTCAGCACCAGGGCAGAGTGTTAAATCCAACCTCTAACAGCTGAACCAAAAAATGTTCTGTACGGACAACTTGCAAATAAAAGGCACAGATCTATTTGGCAGAAAAAGTCTTTTAATTTCTAAACACTGCTCTGCTGCATGTAGCGTTCCTGTCTGCTGTTGTGTTTGACTATATTTACAGCTCACATCAGTAGCAGGTTAATTGCCCTGAAATGGGATGTCCAGTGAGATTCAGCAGTGAAGTCAAAACATGCAGCTGGAAAACAATACCCATGTTCAAGCTTTTCAGATTCACTACACTCCTCTGAATCCATGGCAACCGGCGTATTTAAACACCACGTAGTTTTGGAACATTGTTTCATTTCTGCTATTGCACACGCTCGTTTGGAAATGTCCGACGTGTGTGCCTTTTAAATGACAAAAGAATAATAATTTAAAAAAAATCTACTTCAGTACAAGCACAATGCTGAAACCAGTCCCCAGAAACATGAGCCTATTACAGTCAGTGCAGAATTGACTTAAAACCCTTAACAGATTTTAAAACATGAGTTACAAATTCAACATCTCACCCCATCCATGTTAAAGCCTCAGCAGGCAGTGAGACACTTATATCTACAACTGCAGAAGTCCATCATATTTCTTTATAATTTTTGTGCTGACACTCTTCTATTAACAGAATAAATGGCAAAAAAAAAAGAGAAAACACTGTATAAGATTATATCATTTTATTTACAAATTAGCATTAAGGGAACCACATCTGACGAATGAAGAGAGCTGCTGTGGAGACATTCACAATGACCTGTAATACACAAAAAAAACACAAAATAAGTCATCATGCAACTGTACAAGTGGTCTATACATGTAGTAATACTTTCACAACAATAACTCAAATGACTAAACTGGCTGAAGTACAGATTGTGGTCTACTCAGCACAGAGTGCACTGCATTGTGTAATGCCCTACATAGTGACTAAATCTAGTGAATGGAAAGCTATTTGGGATTTGGTCTAACTTCAAAACGGCAGATTTTACATGATTCCCAGTTGACACAAGAAAAGTTTAATGTGATTTAATAAAGCAAATAAAAATGAATCTGAAATATTGAATTGTATGAAAACAGCAAGAAAAATGACATTTGAAAATAAAGACTATTGACAATGTTACTGAAAGTTACTGTGTCTGGTAGAAAAGCAATTCTAGCTACCTAGTGTTATCATCATCATCATCATCATCATCTCTAAACAGCAGTTGTGTGACAAACCTGTGATACTGTGGACTGTATTTGGCCAAACAGTGGCATGCACAGTGTCTAGCTGCATTAATATGGCTCGGTTTAGTATGTATGAAACTCAGGGAAGAACTGGAGCCAAATTCAGCACGAGTACGTAGCAGTGGAAGCTGTACGGTATTGTTTTACAGAAAATCACTGAATGCTATCAACAAATATATATATATATATATATATATATATATATATATATACACACACTTTATATCATTTCATGTAAATATATATTGCCATTTATATGATATAAACATTAATATAATGGTCCTTTAACACTGAGATGTAAAACAAGGCCAAGCTGCTAGCAATACAACACTTAGCCTGTTTCCCATTCTAACAGATTTATAAAAGTAAAGAAATTACCTATAACCACCGCACACACTGCTGAAGATCTCAGTAACCTTATCAATATTAGTCTGAGAGCTGAATCACTAGCTAGCCATGCGGGTATTACTACTCACTGTATTTGTTATGAAAAAACCCTTGCACTGTTCAATGTGTTAAATGTAATACTTTCTAAGGCTTTTAATGCCACCTCAAATATAATTTAGGACCAAAAATTGCAATAATGACGGACCAAATATAGAAACTCATTTCCACACAAGAACGAAAAGAAAAAATTAGAATGTTCACTCCAAACACTCCTATAATGGAAGTGTTAAAAGCTGCTGGTCAGTGCTGCACCATCGAGCACAGCACTTTTTACTAACAGCAAGCACAGCGAGCGAGCGAGCGGCAACGACAAAGACCGGGGGTGGGTTTATTTATTTATTTTAAATGGATGCTGTTTCTATTCGGTGCTGTACTGTGGTACCTAAAAAAAAAAAAAAATGAAGAGAAACTCATCCATAAAATTGAGCTACATGACCATTCCTCAAAATGTCATTTATATAAAAAAATTTAAAAAAAAACCCCTAAAGGTCTGTAAAATCCTGCCCGAATCATGTAGATCAATCATATATTATTATACGTATACGCAATACATATACATTATATTATATACACATTTTATATATATATATATATATTATTTTGTTAAATTGCAGATATAAAGCTGCATTATGAGAACTCGGCTCTAACGTCCTAAATTTACATTTTGAAATTTCAGTGGAGAGAGTGGACGACTTTTGTGGGCACAGTAGAACATTTAAATGCTTCCCATGTTTTTATTAAGCCTGTTTTTACACATTACACGCCAGGGTTCATCAGTGTGACAGCTGCATGTGTACAGAACATTTTTTTCTCCTGTATAAAATACAACATTTATGCTATATTGTGGAGTTTAGGCTCATCATCTCACCCAGGGGTTCTTAACTCTAGTCGTGGAAAGCTCTTCCCTGCAGACACACTGGATCTAACTGAACACATAATTACTAAGCACAATGAGTTGGCTCGGGTGGTTCTGAAAAACTGTGCAGGGTGGAGTGTCCACATGACCGGAACCCCTGATCTAAACAATACATGCTCATTAGTATTGCAGTAATGCAGCAGCACGTGCCTTTGCGTCGACTAAAATTTGACCTTTGTGAAGGTTCTGACTGCTATTGGGTAATGTACTGAAAATCTCAATGGATTAATGAACATTATAATAATCTTCAGGGTCAAAACATGTTCAAAATGATCTGACGGGGTCAGTACAGCTATTTGCATGTTTTGTTTACTAAGCCAGGGCAAATGAAATGTTCCACGCTTCAAACTGAAAAGCATATCAAGAGTGTGTCTTGTTGCTTTTTGTGTGAAATGAGCTTAAAAGGCCATATCGGTTACATCGCCGTACACTATTTCCCCCGCTGCACTTCGCATTTGTAAAAACCTCACTCGCACCCACCTACATCGCGTGGCCAACAGCGGCGTCACCTCCAGAGGTGCCAACATTACTAACAAAACTCCTAGAGAGCAGAGAATGTTTTTACCTTCTTGATTTGGCACACGTGATCAACACTTATTCACTAAGCAAATGTGACCACTACCAGAAGCATACGCGTCTTTTCATGAGCCACATCCTTTCCCTTTCTGTGAACTGGCTTTTCCGAGGGAGATTTTTATTCGCGTTTGGGTAACACGCACTATCCGGCCATTAAACCAACACCGATTCAAAATCTTGCTACACCCTCAGAATAGGGCTGCACGATATTGAAGAAAAACGCGATATGCAAAAACTTGTTAAATAATGCGATATGCGGTACTATAATGCTATAAGTGTGTAAAATCAATTTAAATTTTATATAAACTGAAAATGACATGACCACCATAAATGTTTCATGTTCTTTTGAGGAAAAGAAAGCAATCTCTGCTGGCTGCATCGCCCTAAAACTTTGAATTTTTCGTAACTTTTTGGAGTGTTAAAATCATTCCGTTATCGCAAGCCCTTGCGATATGCATATCGCGATATTTACATTTGCGATATTTCGATATATTGTGCAGCCCTACCTCAGGGGTATCTGAAACTCCACGGTGAAGGTGCTATGTTTAGAAAGGAGATGTGCGATGGAGAAAATAAGTACCATATCAGACAAGCCAGAGCTTCACTTCTTCAGGATCTGGTGCCTGACTACGATGAAGGGAAAGGTAAAGCCACTGCCGAAGAACAGCACCATCATCCCCAGCAGCTTCCACTTGTTATCTACTGAGAACGGCAGGTTCTGCAAGACAACACCGTATCAGTTTAAAACACCACCACTGTACAAAGAAAAAGCCATTAAACGAGTCCTTTGCATAGCATACATGAGTTTATTAGTTAGTATGAAGATACAGGCTTAGGCTAGGAACAACCTTTAACTCAAGTAACCTTGGGGACATAAGTGTCAAAGTGACGTTATCTGACACACGTCTGTGACTTAATACATTGTTGATTTCAACTTCAACTAAATTTTAATTCTTTCCATTACATAATGTACTATGAAGCTGAAGTGTTACGTTATTTCTTCAGAGCTTGTTAGCGAATTAGCATGCTAGCTATGACAGCTTCTCGAGCCCCGGCTGGTTTCTTAATGTTAACTAGATAAGTCAAGTACAAACTTCTTTACTTTACAGGTAATGTGTAAGTATTGTGAACGAAAGTCGACTTTTTTTCACAAAATGGTGAAAAAAAACGTTTGTAATGTAACAGACGTTAACCTGTAAAAATTAGCCGCTAGCTGCGGTAATAAAGCGCCTAGCTAGCATTACATGCGGAAGTGAGCCGCCTGCGTTATTTATTTCTCGCGATATTTATATTAAATACAGATAACTGGGTTAATTAATTTAAATGTTACAGTTATTAAGTAAAAGGGTATGTCGTTAAATAACCAACTCGCGGTTAAAAGCTTAACTAACGCTAGTTAGCACTCATTCAGAAACATGACCTCCAAACAGGCTTCAGGGCTGAGACCAGGCCTCGCTAGCTAACGCTAACTCGCTGTCTGTAGGAAGCAGCGGGTTAAATTTCAGCAGAGCGGGTGAGGACGCGGTACCTGTCCCGGTCCCTCAGCGTAGTGAGACGCGCGGACTGCGGAGGTGGTGAATCTGCGAACGGCGTGGCCAAGCATACTGCACGGATAGCTGCTAACTCTGAGCGCGACTCTTCTCTCGGCTTCTCTCAGCTGCTCTCTGCAACCTTGGACCGAACAGCCTCATGGGTAATTCAACGTCATCGCAAACGCTTGTGGGAAATGGAGTTCCCTAACAGGGTTACTATAACCGTCTTCACTACGATAGACTCAGTAAAGATGGGTGGATTGTATAGAAAATATCTGTATTAAAAGTAATAATTTTGTTGACCTGGTCTGAATCTGATACTTCCTCATCCTCTTAGGTGTCTCTGATGAGGATTTTGATTTTGTCTGATTGCCATAACATGCCACCAATAGAAGGCAACAGATTACCAGTAGAGACCCACAGGGACCATTACGGCTTCCATTAAAACCAATACAATTCCCATTATAACCGTTAAAACCATTACAAATTCTATGAGGAATTTGTATAGAAGAGAACAAGATTAATTCAAGCTTGAAATCAGTAAAAAAAAAAAAAAACCCTGCTAGAAATAGGTTTAATAATCTTATATTTGGTTGATTGTAATCTTATAGGAAAACCTAGATAAATTCCACTATATTCATGGTATTTCCACTTGCTAAGATGTCATTTTTTGCAGTGCAGCATGAACTACGCCTATTCCGACTGTAGTCTCAGTGACGTTCGGTGAAATTCAGGCTCTGCGTTTTGTTAGTTGCTTTGAGAAAGGGCATCTTTTGTTAAACCCTTTCAAACAGCAAGTTTTTATGGAGGTGGTAGTTTAATTTAAAACAACTGCAGAAATCAACTAAAGACGTGCAATTTTGCATCTGTGATGTCTGGTCTTATCTTTACTTCCTTCAACGTCCTCTTAATACGGATTTTCCAGCTGTAACAGACTTTAGAATTTTTTAAATGATGTCCCTGTTTTGCTTCATGGGTAATTTTTCTATCCATTACTGTACTTATTGGTGTGGAAAGCTCTCTGCTGTTCCAAATGGTCATGGATGACAGAGAGATTTTGTTGGTGTGCTAGGCCATATTTATATTACAGGGAAATAATAATAATAATAATAAAATGGCTCAGTGGATTTGAGGATCATGGATTATTATTTTTTTCAATTAAGTTGATTTGTTAAAGGAAATGCAAGACGCTTCTATAATTATTCGAAAATTTTACTCTTTGTGTATGATATTTATTTTAGAAATGTATTATTTTTTTGTTCATGAAGTAATTCTGGAGGTGATTGTATTTCATTTGGTTCCTCCCTGAGCTATGGGATGCCAAGAAGTGATAAAGGGGTAGCTTTCCATCCCAAACAATAAAAATAAGGGGTTTTGATGCAACATGTAGAGCACAATGGTATCATCAAGCTACAATTTACATGCCACCGACAACCTAAAGTGGTGCAAATTGGCCGTTTACATTGCTTCCATGTTTGATGGTGAAACGAGTAGCTCAGGTGCAATGGTCCGTGTAGGTTGTGTCAGTGAGTTTAGAATTAAATCCAGCACAGTGCACAGTTCTGTGGTTGTAAACATGTCTGACTAAGCTCTGAGTGCAGTGCTGATGAATTCTCAGAATAGTGAAGTGCACACACACACACGCACACACACACACCGGTGCCAGGTTTCTTTGCCTGCAAAGCTGGTTTTCATGGCCATTATAAAGATGAAGACATGTCGCATTTCCCCCAGGTTTCAGCGCATGTTACTGTAACGCCACTTAAAAATCGCTCAAAGTTAATCCTCACTTTATACCATGGAAAAGAAACATTTACATGAAAAATGATGCAAGAAAATATTCTTAAATACATCATTTAGATTCGAACGCTTCGGCACTTCAAAGAGAGCTTTCAGAATACCAAAGCCTTGATAATATTGTTACGCTTATTTACTGTAACAAATGCTGGTTTATATTTGCAGGCCATGAATCAAATTTACAGCCGAGTTTATAATTAAGGAGTGGAAAACTTTACAAAGCTTGGACTGGGTAATGCTTTATTTATCTCAAATTCATAGTAAATGGGATTAGTTCATCAAACACCATGCCTTGAAACAGCCCTCATACCATATTGGTAAACTCATCAGCCAGTACTATAAGCCTTGCATATTTAAGGGTGTCTTTCAGCTGAAGCCTTTAAGCCAAGATTGTTTGCCTTAAGCACCCCTTTAGACATTACGTAGGCTAACATTAAGTCAAACCTCTGTAATAGATCACAAAAGTTAGTGAAATATACTAGCTTTAATTTTTTTATTAATAGAATTTGAACTTATATACACTCACTGTCCATTTTAATAGGAACATCTGTACACCTGCACACACCTGCACACGCAGTTATCTAATCAGCCAATCATGTGGGAGCAGTGCAATGCATAAAATCATGCAGATACACGTCAAGCGCTTCAGTTAATGTTCACATCAAACATCAGAATGGGGTAAAATGTGATCTCTGGGACTTTGACCAGGACGTGGTTGTTCGTGCCAGATGGGTTGCTTTGAGTATTTCAGAAACTGCTGATCTCCTGGGATTTTCACCAGCAGCAAGCCGCTATAGTTTACGCTATAGAGGCTTTGTGAAAAACAAAGCAAAAAAAACTATCCAATGAGCAGCAGTTTTATAGGCAAGAACACCTAGCCAGACTGGCTCAAGCTGACAAGAAGGTTATGATAACTCAAATAATGACTCTTTATAACCGTGGTGAGCAGAAAAGCATGTCAGAGTGCACAACATGTCAAACCTTGAGGCGGATGGGCTACAACAACAGAAGACCACGTCAGGTTCCACTCCTGTCAGTCACAATGGGCTACAGGCTCACTGTTTAAGGACTGTTGGAAAAATGTCACCTGGTCTGATGAATCTTGATTTCTGCTGCGACATGCAGATGGTAGGGCCAAAATCTGGTGTCATCAGCATGAATCCATGGATTCAACCTGCCTGTGTTAACAGTTCAGCCTGGTGGTGGTGGTGTAATGGTGTGGGGCGTGTTTTCTTGCCATACATTAGGCCCCTTAATACTAACTGAGAATTGTTTGAAAGCCACAGCCTATATAAGTGTTATTGCTGACCATTTGCATGCCTTTATTGTCACAATTGTCACTCCTACCCAGTAATAAAATGGCCGGTGAGTGTATAGTTTAAATGTGACATTGACAGTGTTAATGTGGTTGGGTAACCCTGTGTTAGAGAGACTTAGAGATAATAACTGTTAAAGAAAAGAAAAGGAAGGACAGAAACAAATTGTTCTTTAATTCCTTTAACATTTACAAGTAGGTTACAGATACAAGTGCCCAACAAAGATACTCAAGATACCCCAAAGCAGTCACTGTCTTTATTACTCTTCATTCTGGTAATATTAGGTTACTTATGAAGAATTTAATAGAACATGTTGTAAAATGAACTGGGAACAGAGGGGTATAATCCAGCTCTTATTCAATATATCTCTTAGACTAAGATGGAGAAGATTATTAATAATTGATGTGTTTCATTTCTTTTATGTGAACCAGCACTATTTTCAGAGTTCTCCAATTAGACTGGAGAGTTATAATACAGAATCACAGATTATTTTTTTCTTACTTTGATACGGTTCAGCTAATTGATCCACTCTACTCGAAACATTATTTGTGGCCCATGCTTGTCAGAATTTCATAGAAACACATTCGTTGTCTATTATGATTCAAAAATGGTTAAAATTACAATACATGAATTTATGAAGGAAATCTTTATATGTTTGGTTAGAACCGAATCAGTTTCTATGCTCTTGACACTTTCTGACACTTTGCAATCTTATTTATCTCTTTTTTACTCCCTTACAGAAAAATTACATAATATTTACATAATCACGACTCACATGAGATTCTTAGACACTTGTTACCTTTCACACATTTTCCACATCCATCCATCCATTCTCTGTACTGCTTATCCTACACAGGGTTGCAGGGGAGCCTGGAGCCTATCCTAGGGGACTAGGGGCACAAGGCGGGGGACAACCGCACACACACTCACACACCTATTCACACACTATGGACAATTTAAAATGCCATTCAGCCTACAACGTATGTCTTTGGGCTGGGGGAGGAAACCAGAGTACCAGGAAGAAAACCCTGAAGCACAGGCAGAACTCTGTACACACAGGGTGGAGGTGGGATTCGAACCCCCAACCCCAGAGGTATGAGGCAACTAGCCACAAAGCCACCATGCCCCCTCTTTTTCCACATATAGAGCATGTGGTTTCATTTTTCCAGATATGATCATCTCACATGAATAATTATTTTTCACTTATTCTTATAAAACTTATATTTTTTTAAAGCCCAGCTCATATTACTCTGCTTCCTCTATACATATAAAAGGTGAATTATTATATATATATTACAGACCAACTTGTAAAATTATTAAAATTCTACTATTCTTTGTCTGGTAATTGTTTAAAGCTTCCTTTTTTTGCATTCGAAATGTAGGGATTTATTGCTAACACAGTCATATATACCAGAGTCTCACATGCAGATTTCCCCATAGGCTTAATTAACAGAATTGTGTGTGTTAAAAGACACCTCCTTTGCTTTGTGTGTTTTATTGCACCTTCAGTGTCTGTTTAGTCTCTATTATAAATCTTCTGTGCACCGTTTTATGCTTTTATTATGAATATTAGGTGATATGCTATATATATGTATGTATATATATATATATATGTATATAGAATTAACATCAAGTTAATGTCTGTGTTCTTGTTTGAATATTTTCTCAGTACCTATGCTAAAAGGTACAAACTGACATCTGTCCATAGTTCAGTGCAGGGCATTGCACTGCAGGCGTTTCAGTGTGTGTGTGTTTGTGTGTGACAGGTAGCTGCACTTGGTGCTTAGCTTCTTTGCTGCCGACACATCCATCATCTTGAGGGAGGTCATGACCTGGCCGGCTGCCACCTGCCTGTGCTGTCGTTCAGCAGCTGATTAGGGAAATAAACGGCTCAGGACCAACTTCCTTCAGTACTTCCTGTCAACATGCACAGACAAATCATGCGGCAAAGCAGAACACACTGTTCCAAGCTTTCGATTGTAACCGTATTCAGTTCATCCCGTGCGGAAAAGACCTCGTTCAAGGCCACATTCAGAGCAAAGCAAATGCACAAAAAAAGACACAGACACATTCAGAGATAAATATAAATTAAAACATGTATTAGGTGTAAACTGAAATCAATTAACATTAACTCTAGCAAGATAGCTGTAAGCCAAATAACCTAACACAGGCCAAGATCTGTAACAACATTACACAAGGCCTATTATTATTCAATTAGTGAAAAGAGTTTGTTTTGGCAGCCTAGCATTTCTGCCTGAAAAGAACGATTCAAAAGGGAAGGGTGAATGGGGCTAAAATGATCTTGATCTTCTCTGGGTTTTCATTCCTGGAACTGAGCTCAGGCACTTCATCAGCATGGACAATACAGTTTTATCTGCTTCCAGCATTAGGGAGGAGGAGGAGAATGATGAAACAGGAGGTAGGGCAACTTTTCACTACCACCAAGACTATTTTAGATTCATTACACAGCTCTGAACCCATTCGACCTTAGTAACAGACACACACACGTTCATTCATTCATTCATTCATTCATTCATTCATTCATCATCACTTTATCCTGGTCAGAGTCATGGTGAATATTTCCAGGAATACTGGACATAAGGTGTGAATACACCCTGAGTGGGATGCCAGTTCTTTGCACACACGTTTGCATACATTACAGTACAAATAACACTGAATTTTTTTTTTAATAACACCGCATTGTATACCAGACCACAATAGTACCACATTAGCCAAATACACTGAAACATGACAAATTTTGTGCTTTCCACTCTCTTCCTCTCTCACTTTATCTTTTCCTCATTCTTTTAATCTGCTACAACAATGCAGGAACACACACACACACACACACACACAGAAACCTGAATGTAGAAAAACAAAAAGGCAAACCACCTACGCACATTTCAGAAACAGTAATTTCAAGTAACAGGTGGAATCTTCACAGTGTATATTTTGACATTAGTCTTTCAACTAAAAGAACTTAAAATGCATGTGCTTTCTTATGGCCAGATAAAAGTCAATTATTGTCTTATTGCCTTGAAACTTCTATTGTGGATTTATTTGTATGCAGTGGCTAAACAGCATGGAAAAAAAAAAAATCTCCATAGGGAAAAAAAATCATCATAGAAATTCACTATGAAGTGTAATAAGCTAGTGGGATTGGCTCGGGTCCACAGCGACCCTGAACAGGATAAAGCGGTTACTGAAGATGAATGAATGATATAATTAATTTGCACATCTCACAAATTTACTGTGAGATGTGTTTGTTTAAAGGAAAAACTTTTTCTTCTAAATTATGGTATTTACTTTCATGCTTACTATCTTTAATAGGTTGGCACAGGGGCACAGTGTGTGTTGCCACCTCACAGCTCCAGGGTTCTCGGTTCCATCCTGAGCTCGGGTTACTGTCTACGTGGTGTTTCACCTGTTCGCCCTGTGTCCATGTGGGTTTTCTCCTGGTTCTCCAGTTTCCTCCCAAAACATGCCAGTAGGTGGACTCACGTGTCTAAGTTGCTGATAGATGTGAACCAGTGTGTGAATGAGTGTGATCATGGTCTCCTGTGATGGACTGGTGTCCCATCCAGGGTGTACTCACACCTCACTCGCAGTGTTCCCAGAATATACTCTGGATCAACCGTGACCCTGAACTTGATAAAGCAAGCACATGTAATGTAATAATGGTAGTAATTATGCACCTGACAAGCAAGCTCTACTCATTTAGTAATCTGGTGTTCTGCACCTTTAAAACTTCCATGCTGTTACTCACAAAACTAACAAATTTCTCTCATTTTCCATTGTCCCCCCCCATCATATGAGGACAGACAAACATCAACATATGCACACAAAGCAAAGGACAGATGCAATTTGAGTTCTTACAGCACTAATCAATCAGTGTGTGTGAGCAACAACAAAAGCAAACACATTAATTTGTATTCCATCATTGTCATTTCAGCACTAAAATCACACAACAACAGCCTGCAAACATTTGTCTCGCATGACCGATCAAGTCATCTGTTGGCATGTTGACTCGAGAGCATTTTTCCGTGCTAATGAATGCTGCCATGCAGCTACTGGCATCAAAAAGATTCTGACAATACCATCTGATTACGCCTTTCAAAAGTGCCAAACTGAGATGCGTGACATACTAGCCTAAAATGGACTAGCACTAGGCATAGCATCACACGTCGATGTGAGAACATTATTTGCATCTCGTGAAAAAAAAAAAAAAAAATCCAATCCAAATCCAAAAATTCAATTTGCATTTAACTTCCTCATGATTGTTTGTTTTTGATGTTGATTCTTACTTGTTGAACAGATATCAAACAGGGATGATGTGCATCTGAGGAAAAGCTATGATCTCATTTTTGCAGATTTGTATTCCGGGGTTTTATGCAGCTACGTGATGTGATTAGAGGTTGGATGAGGTCAGACAGTCTGCACTTTTACCCTTATATATAAGCCTAGAAAATCTGGACAAGTTACCTGTTTTTGAACATCTGGCCTGCAGGGAGCAGCATTGCTCACTGTCCAAGGTCAAGTTCACTGAACCACCTGTGGAAGTGAATCAATGATTTGTTTGATTCATAATCAAGAGCGTGAATACAGAAATATTCTTAAAGATACAGTTTGCAGCAATACACATGCACTGTTTCATGCATGTCTATTTAGCCAATTTACAGTCCAGTTTAAAACCATATGTATCATATTATTCTCAGTCTACAGTACAGTTAAGCCATAACCTTGATTCATTTGTCCTTCTTTCTAGTGACCTGCTTGCGACTCATTTGCCATAGTTATTTTTTTCCCATTCTTCACAAAATAGGGTGGGAAAAAAGAAGGAAGTAGACAGATAATATTTGTTAAGTTTGTAGTAGAGATAGTTTGGCCTTCAGCACTTTAAGAGGCATGAGGTCAGTTGGGTCTGATGCTGTTTGGACAACAACAATGCTATTTACTGTGAAAATAGTGACATTGCATAAATTAGCATTACCCAGTGTACTGCCGAAAAGTTAAAAAAAAAATAAATAAAAAAATCAATCCGCTACCATTTTCCATTAGTGATGCATCATGGTTATGTTCTGTCTACGTGAAATAGCTTTGCTTATTAAATCATGAATTCTTGAAGCATGAATAAAACTGAATGACCACTGGCATCCTGCGATTTGCCCTCTTATTGTAGCTAGTCTCGAAAATCTGGAGATCACTAAAGCATTTTAATAATAATAAAAAAATAGCCTTTCAAAAGTGCTACCTGACCCAGAGAATGAATTACAGAAAGCATTTTGCACAATTAATCTGGCATATCAGTGACTCAGTTTAGTTTAAAATCCCCTGCTCAGTAAGAGATCTGGACCTAAAAATAGAGAACTGTCACTACGTGAGGAAAAACAAAGGTAGGCTATAACACAAGGACAATAGGCAATCAGTGCAGCAGAGATAAGCTGTGGCCTATTCAATGCGGGGATTTTGTGACACCGATTGCATGCTTTTAGCTGACAGGAATTATTCATATATACTTTTTTTCAGTCATCACCACTGACCAGCACACCCCACTGTGTAAGTGCCCCAAACCTTTTGCATAAAAGAAACCATGGCAACTCAGTGGCTTTTAGAGAACAAGAAGAAGCAAATGGAAACCGTTTCTCAGTTTTACTGTGCATTTCTTCATTTACTTGCAATTTGAAGACAGCAGTTGTTCTCTGAAAGCCACAATTCACAATTCCCCATGTTCCCAGCTGAAGAGGTAATGAACAAGGCTTTTATAAGATGGGTCAATTGGATTAGAGGGAAAATGTGAAAATGGGCTTGGCATTGGGTCCATGAACAGGAACTGGAAATCACTGGCTTACTGTGTAGGAATAAAAATTCTTTTATATGCTGCGAATTATGATAGTTGAGCCTCTTATGGGCAGCACAGTGGCACGGTGGGTGGCGTTGCTGCCTCACAGCTCCAGGGTCCCTGTTTTGAGCTCAGGTTACTGTCTGTGCAGAGTTTCTATGCATCTTGTCCCACGTCCTTGTGAGTTTCCTCTGGGTTCTTCGGTTTCCTCCCACCTCCCAACATACAAGCAGGTGGATTGGCTATTGCCCCTAGCTGTGAATGAGTGTGTGATTATGTGTCTGCATGATGCCCTGTGATGGACTCGCATCCCATCCAGGGTATATTTCCGCCTCATGCACAGTGTTTCCGGGATTTCCGAATTCACCGTGACCCTGACTAGGACAAAGCAGTTACTGCAACTGAGTGAGAATGAGTAGAATCAGCACATATACTTGTTTGTTTATGCTGGCTGAGTACTGGAGCTGTAGATTTGCATGCCGATCTAGTATTACACCTGTTGCACTGTTCTCACTGTTTGAAGCCGCTGGGTGGTCTTGCATGTTGCACCATGGACGTGGCAGCACAAGATTCCCACATCATTCTCACTGCATATACTTGCTATATAATGCAGAGGTTCTTAAATTGTCTGGAACCAGGGAACCCTTTAACTGAAAAAAAAAAAAAAATCCAGGGTAAGTGTAAGATTTACAAGGGTAAGATTTATTTTATGAATGCAATCTAACTATTCAAATATTAGTGTCATTAAATAAACGTAATTTTATTTAATTAAATAAACGTGTAATATTTAGACGCCATATAGCTTTCTATTCCTGAACTTTCTACCCGCAGACCACATTAGGGCAACTACAGTATTTATAGGCATACCAGTTTTCGAGCTGTTGTGGTTTGGATTGAACTGTATTCAATCTAGTCAAACAGGCTAGTTGCTATATTAGTTGCTATATTATTGCTATATTATTAACTCATTATTAAATATAATTACATTGATAATGGTGGGTTGTGGTTTCCAGCACTGTAACAAAGAAAAGCAGTTTTTGTAAGAATCATCACTACATTTTTGACACTGATAGGATTTTTTTTTTTCATATGATAGAGTGTTATAACCTCCAGACCTGTTACAGTGAAAATAACTCTGTGTCAGATAGAATGGAAATGACATGGGCTTTACAACATCCATGCAGGGCGAGCTGTTCATAACCATACTAACATTGGCTAATTCAGTGAGAAGGTCACTCTGAGCTAGTAGCTAGCTAACTAATTTAACAACTTTCTTAGCACAGACATGTACTCTGAGTTGTTGCTTATGAGATAAAAAGTAGTGAAACTAGCTGACACTTTGAGTCAGACCTTTGAGGTGAACTTGCATGTCTAAAGATCCATTTTAGTAGAAAGTAGCCAAAAAAGGAAAAAAAATGGAGCCAAAAAAGCACAAAAAAATTATATTCAACTAAAAAATAACTAATATACAGTAAAGAAATATTTCTGTTTTGTTATTATATGACACGGGTTCTCAAACCTTTTGCAGCAGAGATTTGTTTTACAAATATAATCCTAATATGTAAATATCAGACTTGCTATTTTAATGTGTAAGATCATATCTATATCATATTGGAGCAATGAGTTTTTTAAATTTATGAACTGATTTAAAAAAAAAAAAAAATTAAGGTTCAAATGAAATAATTTATAGGCCTAATTTCTAGAGCTATTGAGGCTCTAGAAATGAAACACATTCAACTCAATTCACCAGTGAAACTAGCTTATAATTATAATAAATAATAGTTTTTTTTATAATGGTGTGATTTTCAAAATTTTAAAATGTGTGATTGATTTAAAAACATTGTGATTTTAAAAATAAATTAATTATTAAAAAAAAAAAAATCAAAAACACCCTGGCTATGTGCTGATTAAAAATAATATACTTACTTGTAAGTTGCTTAAGAAGCTATTTTAAATTGTCTATAAGAAAACAGATATCTGGATGCACCTGGAAAAACACATCTGGACCTCTAACAGGCAACTGGCTAAGAAATGAAAGCACATTTTGCTGAAATGTCCCGCACTGTTTCTGTACTCGTCGTTCTGTCGCCACACCAAATGTCACTCAGCCTAGCTTAAAGTATACTTGTGCCTTTCCTGACAACATGAGCTCAAATTAAATTTGCTCAGGTCCTAGATCGGTGCCATTCTGCAGACTCAATACTTTTTACTTGCACTGAATTAGAAAATTGGTTACACACACACACACAGTGCCAAGCAAACTGAGTGATGATTTCATTAGCTGCCGAAAAAAAAAAACTTTACTACTCCTAAAAGTAACCTTGGTAAAAGTCATGTAAGTAAAAGGGGTGCCATTGAAATAAAATATGCTCCTGCAGCTTGTACTCATTTGCTAAACTCATTTGCTAAGAGTTTGTATTGCATGCCAAACAGATCACAGACAGTTTAGAGATGCAGGCTGCTTTGAAATTAGCATGGAGTTAGGAGCCATGGACATCTCAAAGTTAATTAAATTCCCCAGGGACACACATATGGCAGGATTTTATTACTTCATATGGCACTTATAACATTGAATACAGTAAAACAATATTTAGTGAATAAACAGCTTTAATAATTAAAGGGTTGAATTACTAGACTCAGACTAGATCATACTGAAATATTTATCATTAGAATACTGTAGGCAGGAATGTGACTTTTGCTATTTATGATGTACTTGCATATAGCAGTGGTTCTCAGTCGTAAACCTGGGGGGACAGAATGTGTTTTTCTGCTCTGGCACATCTACACAGGCTTTCATAAAGCTATGAACTGGATGGGATAAGCCACCACTTCATTGTCTGAGTGGAAAAAATGACCTTCAGACAAGTCCCTGGTTTATTTGGCCAGGCTGTCACTTTGTCAGGGCATCCTTGGTTCCTGTAAAGGCATGGTGAGAGAGGACAATAAGACACTGGGACCTTCAAAGTCCTAAAGCACAAGACCACTGAACCACTGCAGTCTGGAATATTTTATAATAGTGACACACCAGTGAAGCAGAACTGTGACCTCTGAAGTCAGATCTCGGAGTAGTTGGGTTTAGGATGGATTAGAAGATGCACACACAGTTAGGGCCTAATCTACATTGATAAATCAGATGAGAATTACTATGTATCTAAGTACTGTGGAGTGTTTAGATTAGAAATGTAACCTAATACTTATACATCATTCAGAATGAACAGATAATGAGTTCTATACAGATACAAATACAGATATGAATAGGAGGCAGACTATTATTTTTATTTTTATTTTTCATTTTGAAAGCTTGCCAGAAATCTGGTAAGAGTTCAGATGTGAATTGGACTGGGATCCCGTGGGATGCATATTTTCAAATTCATGTGAGCGAACACTCAGATATGAAGGAACAAAGAAGGAGCATGTTCATTAATGGAAAATTCACAACGTATTTACAGCGTTCATTCATTCATCCTTAGTAACTGCCTGGTCTCGGTCACTGTGGTTTAAATTAGGCTACTAATTGGTTTGCATTTTGGTAAATAGTACAAACTAAATTTGCCAGGTCCAAACTAGAATAATAATTGCACAAGCAGGATAAAGAAACCGTCCCATGCGCATCTCTATTTTAGACCAATTATGAACTCTGAGGTTGAGGAACTGTCCAGGATGCACTATGAGAAGAAGGCAAGCCGGTGGAGGCAGTGTGATGCTCTGGGCAATGTTCTTCCGGAAAACCATTGGGTCCTGGCATTCATGTGGATGTTATATTGACACGTACCGCCTACCTAAACATTGTTGCAGACCAAGTACACCCCTTAATGGCAACGGTATTCCCTAATGGCAGTGGCCTCTTTCAGCAGGATAATGCGCCCTGCCACACTGCAAAAATTGTTCAGGAATGGTTTGAGGAACATGACAAAGAGTTCAAGGTGTTGACTTGGCCTCCAAATTCCCCAGATCTCAATCTGATCAAGCATCTGTGGGATGTGCTGGACAAACAAGTCCGATCCATGGAGGCCACACCTCACAACTTACAGGACTTAAAGGATCTGCTGCTAACATCTTCGTGCCAGATACCACAGCACACCTTCAGAGAATCCATGCCTCGACGACTCAGAGCTGTTTTGGTGGCACGAGGGGGACCCGCACAATATTAGGCAGGTGGTTTTAATGTTATGGCCGATTGGTGTATATATATTTATTGTAAAATCTGTTTCACCTGACTTCAAAACAGTCAAACTGACAAAAGCAGTCTTTATGACAGCTGAGGCCCTTTTAACAGATTAAATGAAACAATGGTGCTTTTATAGCTTCATTTGCTGCAGATTTGGTGTTACAGCTCCTTAGCTACCCTGCCAAGTCCATGACAAGCTCCCTTATAGAGTATTGATGACAGACAGGTTAGAAGTGAGCTTTATACAACCCTGAAAAACAGTAAGGTTTTAATGAACAGCAGAGAGCCCACAAAACCCTTATAGGGCTCTAAATCTGTACCAGTTTATGTTCCTTAAAAGACCATTTACTGCATGTAGGGTGACCACAAACTGACAGGTGGCCATGTTTACCATGCTCTGACCTGACATAGGCTATGTGCAAGCACTGAATAATTCTTCTTCCTTACTAATAAACCTTCGGTCTTGCCCAAGATATTTCCTTGTATGTCCTTGCCTAAAGCTCCTGCACTTTCTCTGTAAATCCATATGTCATGGCACAAACAAAAGTGTGGGAAATCTTCGCGTGCAATCCCGCACCATTTCAAAAAGGCCTCTTTCGCAGAATTACAGCTCACTGATTCTTCACGGTTATATCCCCTGAAAATCCATCGCTGCATGAATGGAATCATAATGATTCCCATTGCATGAATCCTGCACAGCACCTAATGTAATGGAATGGATTTGGGTCGTCTCCTGGCTTAGTGTGCAGAGGAGCCTGATGTCTCTTCTCCTTTCTCTGACTAAGCAGCATGTAGAATTTGTACTCTTTTGTATCCTTTTCTGGAGTGGTTATGAACATGTGATGACCATATCTGTAGTTGATTCACAAACGTATACATTAAATACTTTAGCTATGATAATCGTAATTCACGTAAATAGGGGGTAAGAGATAAGAGAAAATATGGCAGCATACAAATGCAGCTAAAACTCTTCCCTGTCATGACTGAGTGTGAGACATTGCTTACACAAAATCCAAACGCTTGCCAGGAGTTGCCAGGTATGCATTTTTTACACTTGAATTTCTTTCAAGTCTGACTGTAATGACCAGAACAAGATGGGAGCGTGATTCTCAAAACTGCCTCCGTCTACACTCCTCTTTTCTCACTCACAGCAGATAATCATATTTATTTTTTCATTGTAGCAACAAAAAAATCCCATACACACTGCAGCTTCAAGTCTGACATCATAAACATGCTGTTCAGCCATTTTGTCTGTCACCAGTACAAAGCAGCGTTCTAATCAGTGCATTAAAAAAACAAAATGTTACTGCATGACTAATTTATAAATTAAAATATAAATATGAGCTATATTCTTCTGAAAGCTGCTATAATTTTCTTCACCTCTTTCCGCCTGCAGTCCTGGAGACCTGCTCCTTACTGTTTTGCATGTCTTACATCCTCAAAAAAAAAAAAAAAAGCTGCATTGTTTATTAGTCTGGAGTTTATTTGTATTCAGTCTTCTACTCCTCTACAGGATAGAGTTTATGAGATCACTCAAGCAAAACATTAAAGAAATTCATTCTTTATTACTCCTAATGCTGATAATTCAAATCTTCCAACCCAACCTCCTCACATCACTGTGTTGCTTTGAGAGCATATTCAGGCTACAAGTTTTTTGGTTTTTTTCTTAAACACCTTATGGTGTTCCTTCATTTGAAATAACGTATTGTAAGTGGGACAAATAAGTGGAACAATTTTCACAGCTTGCTTTCACTCCCTTATTTTATTCATCCTTTGGGAAATGAAACTGCTCCATCAACTACGTTGCCCTTTAGAGCCAGGAACAAAATCATGCTTAGACAGCTGTTTACTTGATTCACATTAATGTCAGACTAAGCTTAATTCAAAAAAGTGAAATGGAAGTCTCGACTGGACTTCTTAAAGTAACGAGAGGACAATTTCAGACAAGCCTGGTTCCTAGTTTTGCTGTCTGGTGCTTATGGGCCACCTAGAGGTCCTCAGTACCTGAGGAAATACTCAATTGCACCAAGTCTAGCTTGACCAATGCTGAGGAATGCCACATCTGCACTGGCATCTAGCTGCGTTACCCATCCTTAGTAGACATTTGCTTCTTGCAACTTCAATGCGTCACTCCAATGACCAGGTTATACCAGCTTTTGATTACCTGTGATAAGTTTCTGGTGATCCAGCTAATGAATCGTTGATTGTGAATTAGACTGCCCTTAGATAGTTACATTCTGATCCTCTAGTAATTTTATGAAGCTTTGGAGGGGAATTTGTGAAGTTTCAAATGAGGCATGTTGTTATAATAATATAGTCAGCAGTGGGGTGACATTACTCTCATGGAGTTGATTATTTTCCCATCAGAGCACATCTTGAAGTTTTATTCTACTTATATTATTATACACATTCTTATTTATTGTTTACCTCATACATCTTGTTAAAAATTTCTTTCAATTTTTTTTACCCAATTTGCTCATCTGCCAGTTCCCACCCAACAACCAGTTATCAACAGGGGAGGGTGAAGGGTAACATGTCCTTCCTCTGTGACAGGTGAAGCCAGCCAGATGCATCTTTTCAAACTTCTGCTCATGCTAAATCACAGGGAAGCTTAACACACTTGGAGGAAAGTGCTATCTTCTGTGTACATGAGCTCATTGGCTAGTGTTGCTGTGATTGACAGCCAGAGAACGGATGGCTGTGGCATTGTTGGGATTCGAATTCATGACTCATAAACAGGGCTAACACTCGGGAGCCTGATTTAATGTTGTCAATAATTTAATTTTGTCAACGAAATCATTAGTTCCTGTTATCACTTACTTTATATAAGCACTCTCTCTCTCTTTAAGGTAATAATGTAGGTGAGCATTGACATACAAGTGTTTGTGAATTGGACGTTACAGTAGAAATGATTATGTAAATGAATGCATTCATTTAAACCTTGCAGCTGGAACTACTGTCAGAGCTGCTGTTATGGAAAATTAATCTTCTGAACAATCAGAATTGAAAATTCAATAGCACTGTGGTGTAAAGAAATAGAAAATATATCTGTTTTTAGACCTCACAGTATCTTAGACTAAAAACAATACACACTGATTTATTTTATTTAAAAAATGTAGTAGGTATAATATACTGTAATTAAATACAAATTCTGAAATACAAATTTTCTCAACAAGAGCACAGATATTTGATAGTATCATTCGGATGATAATCATCTTTGGGGAAAAAAAAAATCTTTTGAATACTGAGATCACCCCTAGATTATTTGTGGCATCTAACTAGTAACTAGATACAAAATATACTATCATTCATTTGATCTACACCCGCGCATGCACATTGCATTGATGGGGACTAAGACAAAAAAACCACTTCTTGGTCAGTTGCTATGGTGGTTCGGCAAAAAAATCAATCAATCAATCAATCAATCAATCAATCAATCACTTGACAGATAAAATAATACACAAATTCACTAAGCTCTTACTAATTGACCTTGAGCATTAGTTTCTTAAGCATATTTGAAAACCACTGTGACTGTCAAATCCAACTTCATATTATCTCTCTTGAGCCTACAGGCTCCTTGCTGTGGGCTTCTGTTGCTCAACATTTTTCTACCTAAGACAAAGTCATTGTACCATGATTACAATAAATTTGAGTTGGATCTTGAATAATTGTGGTGCTCCACTGATTTGCAAAGAAATCCTGCATGACAGATGGGGAACCAGGGACATTGTGAATGTCTGAGATATAGTAAATGTCCAGGATATATGAAATTAATTTCTTTGTCAGTTTCAGTTGGCTTTTTTGGTACCAATTCATATTAGATCTAATATCTATTCATTCTAATGCAATATAGTCCTTGGTCTCCTCCATTTCAAATATCAGAAGGAAATATCATTGCAATGTTATTGACAATTATTATATTAGTTCCACAGATTCATAATTCAACATTGCCTTTATTTAAATGATGAAAGAGTATAACCACGAGAAAAACTACTGAACAAAATGCTTATTTTTTCTTATAAATTTAAAATGACAGATTCCTGCAATCATCCAGCTAATTCATCTGAAATGTACTCCTTATATGCATGAGCCAGGCTTTTCATTACTGTCTATTATACTTACAATTTTTTATTCATTTATAAATCAAGTCCCTTTTGGTCCCTTTGGAGTCCAGTTTGAATGATGGGTGTGATAATTGCTTTATTTTTTATGAGTGGTGCTTGCCAACCTGTCTTGCCAACTTTATGACGTGTGTGACTGAGTCTTTTGTCAATATATCAGAAAAGATCTACTAGCCCTTGACTTAAAATGCTAACTGTGCTAACAATGAATCACAGCTGTTGGGGCTGGTTAGAGTTATGTAACCTAATTATATTACTTAAACTTGGACACACTTTCACTAGAGCTTGGTGGAACCAATGTTCCTAACATAGCATGGAAATAACATCAGCGTGAATTCTAGGTTTTCTGCGTGCCTGAATTGAATCGTGGATGCCACATGCAACTATGTAATTCGCATTTTAAGAAATGTATTCCTTACGTACAGCGAATAGAGTTCACTGAGGAAGATCTTATATTTACGGGTTTTCATAAAAGATTAATTAATGTATTAATGTGCAAGTATGACAAGGTTAATTACATATAGCCTGGTCAGAAGCAACGTATGTTTGCGAACAAAACATCATTGTGTTTCTTCTCAAAAATACCATCTTCAGGAGTTGTTAATATTGCAAGCAAAATCTGATCTGACTTACACATCCTTAGCTTTACGAATATATTTGTGCTTACTTATGCTAGAATCCTGATGAAGGCTACAGACTTAGAGGTTGGATTTGATTAGATAAGCAGTCAGGTTTTGCAACGAGTGTAACTGATATTCCTAGAGCAAATCGCTAGTTGGATACGTAACTGTGGTCCGATGAACACTGCATAATTGTCTGAGGATCACTGGATAACTACCCAAGATACCTTCTTTGTATGGCTAGAAGGCAAGTTGAGGGAAGATAGAGCAAAGATGTTGAGACAGGCACCTATTCACAGGCCTACAGGTCACAGGCAGCAGGTAATGTGAAAAACTAAGAGGTGAGTGCCAAGCAAAGCAACAGAACAGTTCATAGCTAACTCACAAACAGCACAGGAGAAATAGACAATGCAGCTAGCAAGCTAATGAAGAAGCCCAACACAGGCTAGTAGCTCCAAAGCTCCAAAAAGTATACAATACACCCCCGACAGCCATGAAGATTTAAAAGGCAATGATAGGAGATGTTTTGGAGGTAGCTCTGACTGTAATCACAAGCTATTACGCAGATAGCTCCAAGGTTTACGAGGTGAGAAGAAGAAAGGGAATGATGGCTGTATGACAACAGTATTTATATCAAAGATAATGTCATGTGATTGGTCTTTCACTTTGTGACTTTGTTGAAAGTCTAGACATGCAGACGCGCGCGCGCAAAAAAAGAAGGTATCCATGTGATTCTAACAGCCCTTGGTGTTTATGATGGGTGAGATAGAACCTCATTTTATGCTGTGCATTAATCACACTCTAAATGACTCATTAAAGTCTCAAAGGTGATTTTAGGTCTTGTGAATTTGAAACAATGTGCAAAGAAATGGTGACAGGAAGACAAGTGCTATTACTCATCATGGGCTGCTGTGTAAAACCTCAGCTTTTAAAACTTTGACTAAGTGTTCAGCAAGCAAAGCTGTTTCCTTGGAGGGGAAAGCGAGCCAGTGCATTATTTAATTGCATTATTTATTAGAAAATATTGAATTATTTACATTTCAGTAGTCATTAAATAAACATTATAGCTGTAAAACAAGGACTTCAGTAAAATTTGATAATGCGTACAAGCCTGAATGCTGATGGTTGACAGTAACTGGCTGACAGATTTCACAAGCTTAAATATTTGATTAGATCACAAAATTTCAATTATATATATATATATGTGTGTGTGTGTGTGTATATATATGTATATATTGGTGTATGTTTCTCAGTGGTTTAAGATTGAGTACATTATGTGCAGTAAATGTTGGCCAGATGTTATTATATGCTCTACCACATCATCTTTACTTGAAGGAGTTTCAGTCCCACTGCATATTTCATGCTTGCTGATCTCTGTACTTCATGAGAGTTAAAAAAATATATACTGCACAGATCAACTAAGGACAGCCAGAAAATTCTGTTTTTTAAAAAAAAAAAAAAAGTCATAAGTGGAAGATATTATTTTTGCATTTATTATTAAACTCGGTACATATTTAGTTTAATAGGCCTATTCCAGCAGTGGTGTAGATTATTCTGCTAATGAGACAAAAAAAGTTGGAAAAGTTGTCCCCCCCCCCACACACACAAACACAGGTCTGCAGCAGTCAAAACAGTATTACAATTAGGAAAAAAGATTCTATTGAAGTCATGAATTATTCAGAATGTGGATTGGTTTCAACTGCAACCAGTAGGCACAATCAATAAGGGTGCTGCTGCCTTCTCCCTGGCAAAGTCCATTATACCTTCTAATGCGGCTAAGTGGCTTTGGAGCAGAAAAGCAATTTTCTATTGATATCTCTGGGGACTTTAATACAAAGTCGGGGCAAAACAAAACAGTCAGATACTGAGACACTTACATACACACTACACTAGTGCTACCTGTATACAGTGACAGGCTAATACACTAATGTGACTCATTTGTCATACTTCATAATGTGTTGCTCCAGAATTAGACTGCATCAATACATTCTTATCTAGAAAACGTACTCTTTTATATTTCTTTTCATGGTCCAAACCTTGAGAAATCTACAGTCCATATTAACGACATCCTTTTTATTATTAAATTACACAATTTAAAAAAAATAATTTTATTTTATTATTATTATTATTATTATTATTATTATTATTATTATTATTATTATTTTAAGCAGTTACTGCAAATACGAAAACATTAAATAGTGTTCATCCTAGAAAGACTATTTAGGTGCAGTAATTAAAATACTAGTGCTCAGTCTAAAATCTGCAGTAAGTAGCTATTTCGTTTAAAAAAAAAAGTATCATTAATGAGTGAGTAGAGAAAACAACCTAAAACATACCATGTGGTGAGTCACGCTAGCTCTGAAAAGCCTAAAATATTAGTTAAATGTCAGGTCAATTTTTTTGATGGAATACATCATCACAGATTGCGTCAAACATGACATATTGTCTTTCGACTATCAGTGACAGTGCTTTGAAACCAGCATTAAACCAGATACAATGTAAGTGAAGGTTAAATATACCTTCAAACTTCAATCCACATAACTGCAGAAATCCTGAGAGCTGGCAAGTAAGTTTAGATTGACAAACAAATCCTGGTCTGTTTTGAAGCCTAGCTAGCTAGGTAAGGTGCATTCGATCCACAAAAATACTCCATAATGAAAACACACAAACCATTTTTTCCCCACAAAGTTTAGCAACTTTTTTTTTCAAAATAAAAATAAAAACCGAGATGTATTAAGTATTAATATCCTTTGCTATGACACTGAAATGAGTCATCCTTGAAATGTTTGAACTCTGTTTAATTACACCTGTGAGAACTCTGAGACAGGATTGCGTCCAGGCGTGCATGTGAGGGAAGATAACAGACAAATTGTACTGCTTTGAATCTCCAAAAGAATACAATGGCTTCCATTATTCTTAATGCAAAAAATGGGAAACCACCTGACTTCCTAGAGCTGGCCATCCAGCCAAACAAAGCAAAAGGGCTCATCACACCACAGGAAACCTGAAAGTCACTAACAGAAATAAAGAGGTCCTGTGTGGAGATGTGAAATCCTGCCAGAAGAACAGCTATTTCTGCAGCACTCCACCAATCTGCCTTTTATGTTAGATCAGAAAGACAAAAGCCACTCCTCAAGAAAACACTCATGACGGCTCACTTGGGGTTTGCCAAAAGGCATCTAAAGAAACCTCAGGCCATAAAAACAAGGTTATATGTCCTGCTAAAACCAAGATTGAACTATTTGGCCTGAATCACAAGTGTTACACCAAGTACTGCTAATCAAATTGTCAATTCCAGCTGTACAGTGAAGCACGGTGGTAGCAGCCTCATGCTGTGGGAGTGTTTTCCAGTAGCAGGAACTGGGAGGCTTGTCAGAGTTATAGGAATGATCAATGGATTAAAGTACATCTTTGAGGAAACCCTGCTCATTTTCCCTTGTTATGGGGAATTACTATTATTTTTTTATTTTTATTTTTTTTTTTGCACACAATCATTAATCACTCCTAGAGACTATTTAGTAGACAGTCCACATAAAGGCATGTTTGTGGGACATAGGAGGAAACTGGAGTCCGTGGAGAAAACCCATGTGGATACAGAGAGGACATGTCCAGCACATCTGACTCACTAGCTGTCCTTTCCAAGTTGTTTGTCACTCTAAGAAAAACACAAAAGATATGCACATATGCGTCATAAAAAAAATCCTAATGAGTTTTTTATCCTGCAAAAAAAAGGTTATATAAAAGGAATGTATCTGCATTTGCCTGAAATGATGTTTTTCCCTGGCAAAATGAAATATGTCTCTTCCACATAAACAACAAAATTGAAGGAAAAACCAACTCACTAAACACAATGATTCAGACGGTGGATAATTACATTTTTGCAGCATCAGTCCCTTCTCATTTGTGAACCCTGCTGAATTTTAATACCTCCCCCTGGCACAATCACAATGTCCTGAGTTATATCCTAATTACTGCCCTATTAAGCCATTTAGTTCCCCTTCACTAAGAGAGAAGCATAACCATGTACAGTAACCTAAAACTCAGTGAAGAATCAATTAGTTTCGGTAATTATTAATGTAATTATTTATGTAGTATTAAACAAAGAAACATGGTTATTTTTGTTTTTTTGTTTTATTTTTTTGTTGCAATTATAACTCTCTAATCTGGCAATATTTGGAAAAATTCATAGTATGACATTAATCTGTTCACAACATGTCAGTGAGGATGACATTACTTGGTAGCAGCTGCAGAGCTGATATTAAAATATTAGGTTAGATACGCTGCCAGAATTTTTTGTTTTTCTTTGCACTTGATATGCAGAGCCCTCTTTGCTTTCAGTAGTTTATCAAACCAATGTAGAAATATGGATTTCACTAGATGTTCTTAAAAAAAGTAGGCTACCCCATTTTAGAAATCCTCTAATGTGGCAATACTGGTGTAGCGTAACAATAACGGTAACAACATACTGCATCTACAGACAGGTGAGAAATTAAAGGAGAAGACGGTGGAGAGGCATTTTGCTGCCATGGTTAGAGGGAAGAATCATTGCAAGTCAACTGATCACCTTCATCCTATGATGAAGCATTTCTATCCTGATGGGAGTGGTCTCTTCCAGAGTGACAGTGTCCCCATCCACAGAACACAAGGGCTCACTGAATGGTTTGATGAGAAATGTAAATCATATGCTATGGTTTTCACAGTCACCAGATCTCAACTCAGCGTTTTAGGCAACACTCTCCACCACCATCAACAAAACACCAGCTGCAGCAATATCTTTTGGAAGAATGGTGTTCATCCCTTGAGTACAGTAACTTGTCCCTGGAGACTAACAAGGCACTTTATTTTGGTTTTCCTTTAATTTGTCACAATATACCATCCTGCCATTCTCATCGCACCCTTAATAAATTTAAGTAAGCATGAAACTATTTGTAGATTTGGCAGTATTTTCAGGTCAGGTGTAATGAACGGGGAGTTCTTGTAGTTCATGGTGTCACTAAAACTAAAATTAAAATGTGATGCTCTCTCCAATTAGTCAGTTATATGTCAATTTTGGCAATATCTAGCTGTCTCCATATGCCCTCTGCCAGGCTTCCAGGCTTTCTGAAGACCATATGCTATTTGCTAATAGCAAATTATTTTAGTGCATCCTCAGATGTCACTAAGGCTCACCTCACTGCGCCCACTGTTCACAAAATTCTAAACAAATTCAATTTGCCTATAGGTGCTACCTAAAAGGAAAAGTGGCACGCAAAATCAGGAGGCCTCAAATATCTTAAGCTCCTATCAAATACCTTAAGCTACTATCAAATACTTAACCACAATTTTAAAAATTCAGTGACTACCCACAACCCAGTAGCATTGCCACTTCGCATTTCCAGGGTTTGTGGTTCGATCCTGAACTTGGGTTACTGTGTGTTATAGCTCAGTCTAGGGTCAAGCCATAACACAAAAAGAAAGAAATATCCATGCCCTTGTGGTTCCCAGAACTCCAGAGACAACAGCTTTCCCCAGCACAATAGGGTTTATTAATATAGCTTTTTAGAAGGACGCGAAGTAAACAAAAGTAATCTTAAACTCTTAAAAAGTTACATTGTAGGAAGCTATCTGACCGAATATAAACAAAAAGAGAAGAAAATACAGCTTCTTTATCCACAACTAACATAAACAGTAGAAAAACCGACAAGGAAAAGGTCCTCCCTCTAATATTATTTACAATAATATACAAGATTTCTCAGGTTGTTTTGGAGTTTCATCATACTCCTATCTTACCGCTATATAACACCAGTCACAAGACAACAGGATCAGTCATGAGGTAGACAACATGGTCCACCGGCTGAAATGCAAGCGTCCAGGTCAGGCCTGACCTTTTCTACGCTTGGGAAGTATGGGAACCCCCGAAGGTGACAGAAACCCACAGCAGAAGCATAGCGCCCCCTACTTCCCATCACGGTTCCTTATATAGACAGTTCCCCCTGCTGGCAGCCGATCATCATGTCGGCCTGTAATTAACAGAACATACACAAACACACACTGCCAGAAGGGAGAACAGCCAGTCATTCATTCAGATTTACAAAAAAGTAGCATGACGCCTAAAGTTGTAAAACCATGTGGAGTTTCCGTGTTCATCTGGGTTTCCTCTTACCTCCCAAAAACATGCCGGTAGTGGCGAAGGACTGACGTCCCAGCCTATGTGTATTCCCACCTCACATCCAGTGTTGCCAGGATAGGCTCCAGATCCCCTGTGACCTATACAGGATAAAGCTTTTACTGAAGATAAATGAATGAACAAAGGAAGCGACAACCCAAGATTTCTATTTTATTTATGTCTGCTGATGAGCCTATCTGAAGTGCTTTGTTTATGACTGATCATAAATTCACTGACCTTCGTCAGTGAGATTAGAAAAGCTTGTAGTGTTGTAGCCAATAAAGAAGTACTTGATGAAATTTGGACCCTTGAGATATTAAAACAATACCTATTTTATATCTGTCCACTCTTGCTAATATTGCTTGATTTAGTTCACTAATGTTTGAGTCAGCTCTAAATAATTTTCCTTGCTGCTGTTACACAGTATTTTGGAGTGGCAGGCAATTTTTGATGAATTTCTGCCTTTCTATTCTGCTACAGAAATTACAAGAGGACAGTTTTAGCCATGCATTAAGGTCTAAATCAAATCATCACACTAGTTTTCTGAATTATTCTTATTTGCCTGGGAATGAGATATTGATTGAGCAGGTATGCCTTTTGCAGGTCACATGATAAATATAGAAAATAGAATATTCACATATTTAAAGTAGTTGGCACAACCTAAAGGGTATAATTTATATCTATTTAATCCATTTGCAAAACAAACTGGTCCATGCTGATTACTGTCACAGTAACAGTAATTACTTATTTGCCTTTTTTTTTTTGTCGTACAGTAATTAGAGCTGTTCTATTGTGCTCTATCGGTAAATATGTTTTTTTCCCCCAGAAGTATTTCAGATATGTAATTTCTGCTGCACACAGAGCTACAGCTCCCTATCTGTGGACAACTGGCCAGAGAGCAGCTTCTGAAACACCGTCAGTTTAAGTGAGTCTTAAAACTTTCCAGCTCTAGAGTTTTTGTTCATCAACCTCTGATTTAAATTTCCAACCCTAGGCTTGTACCGGTCTCAGTCAGTCTCCAGATGTCAACACATGCAATATTTCTGCAACTTCAGTGCGATCTCCAGTGGAATGCTGTACACATTCATCATGAGCTTTCCTGCTTTGTGGTCTCAAGAATAGAAACAGACAAGATTGATGGCCCAGGTAGGACTCTCGATCCATGATGCACCGACACACGCTAACCATAGCTTCTGTTTTGTTTTGTTTTTTTCTGGCTTTTAACAGTGTTTGCATGGTGAACCAGTTTTGCCTTATCGATTGTATTTACTATTGCTTAACTGTATCTTCTTATTTATAACTTCACTTGTCTCACAGTGTTTCTGTATAATCCTTATACTCATCTTGTTTAATTGCTTGGTTGTTATTTTTAACCTGATCACATGAAAAACTCCTATGAATTTGAATGAATGAGGATGACATGGCTGGATACAAATGAAAGTCATAAGAAAAGCTAGAGGAGCTAACTCTGCCCATAACTTTAACTACAACCTTTTCAAACAGCTTGAGTCACACAATTGGTACAAATTAGCAAGTGTGAGCGAGTTTAACCTTTGCTAATTCCCCCTCTTAGTATGAGTTACAATTCCCATTGCCATAAGTACTGATTGCTATTGTCCATCTGTGTTCTCCATGTGCTTTCTTTTATGTTTGACATGTGCCTTTTTGGTTTTGGTCCCGTCTCTGCCTCTGTCCTGTCATAGGTTGATTACTCCATTGTGTTCACCTGTTCTGTGTTCACCTTGATTAGCTTATTTATTTCTGTCCTATTTATGTCTCGTTGTGAAGTCTTGCCGGTAGAATTGTGCAATTTTAAGTGTTATTTCCCTGTTTATTGTTTCGTTTTTCCATCTCGTTCCTGTGTTACCATTTTTGAATGTGCACTTCCGTGTGATGATGCCTGCATGGGTATTGACCCACAGTATGGACAGTGATAATGATTATTTGATTTTACAAAATAAATACCACGCTGAATTTATACACTTGTGTCCTGCCTTATCTAACCACATGTTACAACCTACAACCAATTCTTGCCTTATACCCAGTGTTTGTGAGGAAGGCTGTGGACCCACCATGACCCTGAAGTGTATAAGCAGTTAATGCAGAAATGAATACTGTTGTGCTTAATTTTCCATGAGGACCTTTAGAACTAACTAGCTAGATGAACAAAATTCACTTAATGTAGTATTTTTCATATATTTTTTCACGTTAAGCAATGCCCTTGTTGCAATTTAGTTTCTTCTTGTTGACTTTTTCAATAATAAATATATAAAGCATTAGTTTAGACACTAATGATCAAAGGTTACTCAAAATAGGATTGAATTAACTCATTATGCATTCACAACAGTAATGTTTTATTTAATACCCCATTTATTTATTTATTTATTTATTTTGTGCTGGTGGAATACTACCTCTGCATTTCTTCATTTGGTTCTGTGAATCTAATAAAAAATTTGTTCAGAGGTTCATCTCGCCTCAAAGGATCATGCTTTGATTTTCATCCCACCAAGTCAAGTCACGTCATGTCAAGTGGCTTTATTGTCATTTCAACCATATACAGCTAGTTAGTACACAGTGAAACGAAACAACGTTCCTCCAGGACCAAGGTGCTACATAAAACAAAACACAGAACTACAGTAGACATTACATATATTTACATAAAGTGCACAGTGCAAACATGTGCAGACGGCACAAGACAGTACAAAAACTATCAAAACAAGACAATGGGCACAGTGAGTTACAGTGCAGCGCTGACTAGCACACAGTACTAATAAAAAAGTGAATCTTATGACCGCAGTGCAAAAGATTGACAAAATAAGTTGCTGGATATAAACATAAGGAGTAGCAGCCAGGTGGAGAGTATAAATATACAGTATAAATAAATATTTATAGCAGCAGAAATTGAATACAAGTGTGTGCAAAAATTGCAAAGAGGATGTGGTGATGCTCAGTTGAGTGTGTGTGTTTTCAGTCCAGTCCCTGAGTGTTGAGGAGTCTGATGGCTTGGGGAAGAAACCGTTGCACAGTCTGGCCGTGAGGGCCCAAATGCTTCAGAACCATTTGCCAGATGGCAAGAGGGTGAAGATTTTATGTGAGGGGTGTGTGGGATCATCCACAATGCTGGTGGCTTTGCGGATGCAGCATGTGGTGTAAATGTCTGTGATGGGGGGTAGAGAGACCCTGATGATCTTCTTGGCTGCCCTCACTATCTGCTGCAGGGTCTTCTGATCCGAGATGGTGCAAATTCCCAAACCAGGCAGTTATGCAGCTGTTCACGATGCTCTCGATAGTCCCTCTGAAGAACATGGTGAGTATGGGGTGTGTGTGTGTGAGAGATAGGCTTTCCTCAGCCTTCACAAGCTGGTGTTGAGGGACCAGGTGAGGTCCTCCGCCAAGTGAACGCCAAGAAATTTGGTGCTGTTGATGATCTCCACGGAGGAGCCGCCGATGTTCAGAGTTGAGTGGTCACTCTGTGCTCTCCTGAAGTCAACAACCGTCTCTTTAGTTTTGTCCATATTCAGAGACAGTTGGCTCTGCACCAGTCCGTTAGCCGCTGTACCTCCTCTCTGTATTCTGACTCGTTGTTCTTGCTGATGAGACCCACTATGGTCATGTCATCGGCAAACTTGATGATATGATTCGAGCTGTGCACTGCTACACAGTCGTGAGTCAGCAAGATGAACAGCAGTGGGCTGAGCACACAGCCCTGGGGGGCCCCAGTGCTCAGTGTGGTGGTGTTGGAGATGCTGTTCCTGATCCAGACTGACTGTGGTCTCCCAGTCAGGAAGTCCAGGATCCAGTTACAGAGGGAGGTGTTCAGGCCCAGCAGGTTCAGCTTTCTAATCAGGTGCTGAGGAATGATTGTGTTGAATGCTGAACTGAAGTCTATGAACAGCATTCGAACACATGTGTCTTTTTTGTCCAGGTGGGTGAGGGCTACATGGAGGGTGTTGGTGATCCGTAGAGCGGTTGGGACGGTATGCGAATTGCAGGGGATCCAGTGAGGGGGGCAGCAGGGTCTTGATGTGCCTCATGACAAGCCTCTCGCTGCCAGGAATGTTGTCTGGTCCAGCAGCCTTTTGTGGGTTAGCTCTGCGTAGAGTATTCCTCACATCAGCTGCGTAGAGTATTCCTCACGTCAACCAGACTAGTGAAATGATGTCTGATCGAGGGTCAATGTTATTAAACACATTATTAAATGTTATTAGTATTTATCTACTGAGAAAGAAAATAGAATTATTAATTTAAAATACTTAAAAGGGGCATTTCCACAGCCCCTTTTTTTTTTTTTTTAAATATTAATACATTTCTCTATGGTCTGAAGGTTTATTGTAAATCTAACTGGTATTTATAACAGTAAGAACTTATGACTTACTATGAGCATAATGGCACACAAAACATCTGCAACACACCATAGTAAATAAAGTAAATTTTATTTAGGTAATATCACAAGGCAACAATGCTAAAAAGAAGCAGGTTCATGAACCCAGCAGTGCAATATAGTGTAAATCCATATTCAGATCCTGAGAATAGCCGGAATCAAAAATCAGGAACAGAGGAAACTGAGAAATAGGACATACATGGTGTAAAATATATGGAAAATACAAGGATTTATTATAAATTCTCCCTGAGTGTTGATTGATGTTGTTTAGTGTTCTCTATGTGCTTTTGTTTATGTTTTGGCATGTGCGTTTTGGTCCTGTCATTGGTTGGTTACCCCATTGTGTTCACCTGTTCTGTGTCTCACCTTGATCAGTTTGGATATTTATGCCTTATTTATGCCTTGTTACGAAGTTTTGCCGATATTACTGTTCCATTCTCAGGGTTATTTTCCTGCTTATTGCTTTGGATTTCCAACTCATTCCTGTGTTAACATTTTTGAAGATGCATTTCGTTGAGATTTTACACACGCTATAAAATCGCAGAATATGCAAGAATTTGCCAAGAAACAAAAGCAAACAAATATGATCTAAGTATCGTTCCTGATTACAGCATGAGCATGTAGTCGCTGTGGAAGAATTAGGCTCCTAGTGAGTTTCTAGTGCCAGGCTTGAATGGAAATTTGGAACATACTTTTATTTTTAAGTCTAACTTGTAAATTCTTTTGTGAGTTATGCAATTATTGTAAACAAGCTAGAAATTACTTTCCCAACACCCTCTGACGGCAGAGATTTTTAAGCTTATCATCAAGGCTTCATTTGTCTCCATTGCTCTCACCTGTTAATCAGCCTTGCTTTCAGCAGAGGAGAGACAGAGTGCTGAGAAGTATGAGCTTGGCATCATTATACAGCAATTACTCAGATCCCTGTGCTTCAGGCATCTGATATGCTCTGGAGGGTCGATAAATGAGAGATGCAGTCAATATGAGTTTGGTGCAGGCAAAGCAGATGAATTCAGGCATGACTACTTGAAAACTTTAAAACTAGCTGTAACATAGCATATAAGAACATACTTACACATGAGCATTTTGAATGAGCTTGGACAGCATGGTGTATCATGGTGTTGCTTTTACTGGTGCTTTTATTATCGAGGGTTTAAACTCCTCAAATGTCCAGGTATAGACTTACCACATAGTCCTCATTTTTTGAACTATTAGTTCATATTATCAGTGTAACTACTATAGTTCATGGTAGTTACCAAATAATAAGCAATAAGATGAATAATAAGCTGGAAATTTATGAGGTTAAGATGTTTAAATAGTAGCCATTAATTATAGGTATTATGAGAATTCATTGTCATTGAAAAAGATTTTCACATTTATATTTATATAAATGCATATGAATATAGAAAATTTTGGCTCTCTGGGAATTGACATTTATGTCTGCTGTGTATGAAATAACATCCTGAATTGTGAAGATTCTGGAGAAGGCAGTATATAGAAGTCTAAAAGTTGTAAGAGCTGTCTGTTCAGCACCTTTTAGAAATACCACCACAGACAGTCCTAAGTTCCTCCTGTCAACTTTTGGAAGCTGTTAGATTGATATCTGATACTCCAACAAAACCTATGCTCACTCCAAGTCTAGACAGGTGAAGTTCTGGTGGGTTGTAACCTACATGAATTGACATTATCCCCAAAGTGTCAATCAAACTGACCTGAAACCCCTGGGGGGAATTGGCAGGTGACCAAATTGTGGAGAAAAAGGCAGGAAAAAAAACCCAACAATACCCAGACCTCGAAACCCTAATATCATATCAAACATAAAGCTTATTATGTGTCCTTTTAAATAGAATCCACCATGTGTGACAAGGTATCACATTCCATTGGTTATAATATTTGAAGTGAAACAGCTTTGCTAAAATCACTGGTGTGTATACGACCACTAAAGGGACACATGCTGGGAATGTGATTTCCACTGAGGCATTTATTTATAATTGGCTGTTTATTGACTTCTTTATTGTCAGCTAACAGAAGCAGAATCACCACATGTTGGTAAATAGGCATATTCATTCTGATATGTGGTACCTGTGTAAAAATCTCTTGGCTTTAGCACTCCCAGAAGGAGTTTATAAGACACTTTGAAGCTGGTATGATGACATACAATAGTATGATATATAACAAAACAAAGTTTACATTTTATTTATTTTATGTAATTTCAGCTAAGTCACATGCTCTCAGGGTGGGACAGCAACACAAGCCAAGGTTATAGATTTCTGATCACCCAGACAGTGTAACACAACCACTAATCAAATAATTCATAACAAACATGGCCTTCCTGATTATTTCATAATGTCGTAAGATGCTCAGAAATGTTCACCCTAATGAGCTTATATCTATATAAAAAGGAATTGAAAAACTTACTGAAAAATATGTGATACAGGGTGAGCCACATCACTTTCCCCTTGCACCAATCTCTTCCATGTGAGCAATATAATTTTCCTAACTTTTTACCCTCCATTTTTCTATTGTTCACTCTATTGCTTTTTTTACTTTGAAGAACCAAAGAGCCCAAGCTGCAAATTTGGGCTTTAGTGCGATTAGAATAGATTTGTCCAGTTCAAAGTGTTCTGGGATTTTTAAACTACTCGATTTTGCAGAGGAAATAGCACTTTGTTATCCAGTTTTTTCTGTTATAGAACAGTGGCATAAAAGTTAACAGTGTGTAACAGTTAATGGATTTGTACAGGAAATGCTGTGCTCTAATGGGGTGAACTGTAATTCACTGACTCTTATGCACTGGCTTTGTTCCTAGTGAACTTCAAAGTTATAAATATTGTACTTTTTCACCCGGTGTCCCATTTTTGAATACTTCAATTGGGATTTTGGCATTGTAAATTACATTAACACAATCTGACACCAAAGGGCATCAGCTAGAATATTTTTTTTTTTACTGAGGTCCACATTGCAGAAATATGATCCACTTCATCCATCCGTCCATTTTCTGTACCGCTTATCCTATGCAGGGTCACGGGGGAGCCTGGAGCCTATCTCAGGGGAAGAAGGTGGGGGACACCCTGGACAGGGTGCCAATCCATTGCAGGGCACAACTGCACACACACTCACACACCCATTCACACACTACAGACAATTTGGAAATGCCGATCAGCCAAAACGCATGTCTTTGGACTACGGAAGGTAACTGGAAACCCCCAAGCACAGGGAGAACATGCAAACTCCGCATACACAGGGAATGGAGGTGGTGACCCACTTCATATTAAAAAAAAAACAACACAATGCTGAATGTATACTACACTAATTGCTAATTTCATACTTCCATTCTTCCATAAATTGCTCTGAACCAAGTTAGACTTGAATTTTATTAAGTTATAGACTTGGTTTACAGTTATCTCTCTCTCTTTCTCTGTACATGTGCTCATCCTCATCCACCACAGTGGCTACAGCCTCCTTTTCATCACATTCATGTGTTCTTAATAACCTTGTGAGACCCACATGACAATGGACCAAAAGGGGCCAATCATTTTTTTGATTGTGCCTGTGGATTTTAATGCCACATGTTAATCCCAAGCTGTTAAAAATCTTATTACACATAATGCAACATAAAGCATTCATTTGATGCTTTGCATGTTGACTAGCCTTTGATAAGGTGTCTGTTTTCATAAGCCTTATCCGCCTTAAGATCTGCCGTCATAAGCCTTAAGATCCACTTCTCACTCTCACTGATTCACTCCTCAGTTTATCTTAAGCATATTGTTCAGTAATTATATTACTATCATCTTTTCTCCCTCTCTTCCTCTTGTGCTACTTCTTTCTCTCTACTTTCCTCTTTCTTTTCTGTATATCTGTTTATTTTACATTATCTGCTCCTTTTTATTTCCACCTATTCTTCTCTGTCAGGGAGTGATTCTTATCACTTCGTATTTTGCACGGATACAGATCTTGGTCTGCATCCTCAAAAGCATTGTCGTATAAACATTGTCATAAGAATATTATTGCTCTTATCACTCGCCCACTTTCTCTCACAGGTAAAATTAGATACAATAATCTCTAAACTGAGCCAACTAAATGTACCAATGAAAAATAAAGCTCATGGATTTGCTATTCTGATTATTCCTACACTGATATTACCTTATAAAATAGGACAACTTGCTATTTTTTCCTCACTGTCTTTTTCTAACAGTTATTCTTAGTGTTTGCTCAAACTCAGTGATCAAGGTCTGTATTCTCACAAACACTGTGACACAAAGAAAACAGCTGCTATTATCACTGCCTATGCTGCTTTTCATATGAGTTAGCTTTTGAAAACTCTTATGAATTTACAATTGTGAGATTGTGTTGGCATAAAAAGTTCTAACACAAATGATTACAATGGCAAATTAATTTTAAAAAATAACTGGTAGAAGTCAGGTAAGAATTGTCTCTGTAGTGTTGTATGCAATCTTGGTCTTGATATTTGATTTATCGCTTTCTTACTGTCACTTGCCTGTCACAGCGATACGACCTTTATCACATCATTATGTGTCATGGCTGTATAAATATTCTTTTAATTCAGTGCAAACAGTGTAAAACCTGAAATGACTGCTCTCATTATTTTGCTATATAAATGATTTATTGCTACAATAATAGCTTAGTGAAGCTGCTGTACAGTCAGATCCAGAAGTATTTGGACAATGACAGTGTTTTTGTGATTGTGCCTTTATACACCACCACAATGGATTTTAAATAAAACAATCAAGATGTGATCAAAGTGTAGACTTTCAGCTTTATTTTAAGAGGTTCCACAAAAATATGGCATTT
>CM075026.1:9019668-9061067 GCA_037576675.1 Pangasius sanitwongsei
AAGAGGATTTATGCTGATATTGCCCAAAAACCCTATTTTGTTCAGGCGTTTCCAAACTTTTGGAGGGCAGTGTAGGTGCGAATGAATATGCGAATGTGTATAGAGTGTACATGGTGCCCTGCTATGGACTGGCATCCCATTCAGGGTGTATTCCCACTTTGTGCTCAGTATTCCCAGGAAAAAGCGGTTGATTGAAGTTGAAGTTAATTTGTCATGCGATGTCATACTGTTGCAGTGAATTTCTGCAATGCATTTTTTTTTGACACCAAGAAAGCATTCTTGCTTATCACTTTTAAAACATCTGGGCATATAGCCATTAAAAGGCACATTCTTTTAATGGATTTTCTCTTAGAATGAATTTATTGTACATTTTCTTTCACATTTGGGTGTGAGCTCCTTGCTCCATTCATCATCTAAAGTTTCCAACTTTTTAACTATTATTTTCTCAACACGGATAACTTTGCATGCATGCATAACAGGAACTGGTGATATGCTGAGGCCAAACACTTGGTTGATTCTACACTTACTTCCCACCAGACGCAATTATCATTCACATAGCAAGGCCTATTGTGGGATGAACTACATTGTGCCTTTATCAATTAAAGTGTATTTTCATTAGCTTGGTTTAATTATGAAGACGGACCCACATTAGCATTTAAATGGTCTTCCTTCATTTCTGAATGGAAACAAAGAAATATAACGCAGCTCATCCAACCAGCTAAGAATCGAATACATTTCACATTTAACAGCCATTAAAGAAATATTTGTTATGTCAGAAGATTCTTAAATGTTTTGCTCTTAACTCTAGAAGTCTAATTTTTGTCATGTAAAAATGCTTTAGAAGATATTTTCATTCAGAAAGAGCGTAAATCTTAATTGAAATGATAGTTTGCCTTTTCCACAACAAACATTTTATTTAAAAAAATATGGCTAAAAACACTATAGGATAAACAGAGCACTGATAATTTTGTCATTGCAAAATGACTTACTAGGTGTTTTCATGCATTCATCTTTGGTATCTGCTTTTTTCCTGGTCACGCTTGTGGTAGATCCAAAGCCTGTCCCGCGAACACTGGGTGCAAGTTGGGAATACACCCTGGATGCGATGCCAGTTCATCTCCCAGGTACCACCTTCTATAAGTATTTGTATAGTGATGGATTTTGTTGTTTTTAGATTTGTACTCCATTTGCACTGAAATGAAATAAAGGTTAAGTAATCAAAGTGCAGATTACCAGCTTTAATCAAGTGGTATGTACACCCATATTGTGTGAGGTGTGTACGACCCTAATAATTAGACCTACCTAGAGTTTAATTGAGCAAATGGAGTCTGTTGCTGTGGTCTCTCAATATGAAGCCCAGCGACGATTCAGTGCCAGAATAGCAGATCATCATGAGGCTCAGAAATTAAAATACACCAACAAGAGACGGCCAAGAGACAACTGTTTCAGACAATAAGACCTCAATAACAAATGCCCTGACAGACAACAGAAGAATTAAGTGTGAAAAAAAAGAAGAATTTCAATTTTAAAAAAGTTGAATAAAATAAGAGGACTCACCAGTATGTAACTGTAAACCAGCACGACATGAGTAGATTTACCACAAAATCCAAACGACTGATAAAAATAACAAGACAAAAAAACCTCTAGGTGACAGATTAAGCTCTCAGTGATTCTTATCCTCTCCAGGTCGAGTGTTTCTCATCTTTATTAAGAAGTAGTAGTAATATTTGGGTGACTCTCAGTCTCAGTAAAATAATGGTGGGTGCACTATTTATGAGTGCTGTCTGTTATTGTCTGGCAAGGAGCACCATCACGTTACAATTCCTCGTGACAGATTTGATACATGGCCTCCGCTAGTTCCTAAGGAAACTGCCATGGCAGTTCTTAAATAAAGGAAGTAGAATGGAAGGTTATGTATGTAACCTCGTTCTATGACTGAGTGGAGAACCTGGGTCACTTGGATTAGAGGACAAGTGTACCACTGAAAAAAATATAACCTTGGATCAAAGTAAAAAGAAAAATTATTTCATGTTTATCTCAAATGAAAAAAATGAATTTTTATATGTTGCAATATATTTTTTCAGTTTAAAAAATACCTGCAATAAGTTGATGCAACTTTTTTTAGTGTGATGTAGTGAGGGACTTTTATATGCTGCACACATTGGATCACAGTAACTAAGTGACCAAACAAACAGCAACCCTGGCAGTCTTCCACTCAGTCATAGAAACACAGTTACATAGTGTATGTAACCTTCCATTTCGGGAGGCAGACAAAATCACTCGCTGTGGCTAATTGCCTGAACTTTAGTACATCAAACCAAATAGGTAATCAGCTGCACTTTCCATTTCTCCGCCCTCTTTTGCACCGAGTTCCCACTTTTTGCATGATCCTCCCTCAAATGCATATGCATGAGGGAGAAATCGCACTTTGCGTATTACCGGATTCACAGTGTTTAAATTGTAAGAGTTTTTCACACAGAATGCAGATTAATTACGCCTAAAAATAGACACAAACAGCATAGTAAACCTAGCCCTTAGACTGTCCCAAATTACCTGACCTCACCCTACAGTAGAGTAGTTATTGAGGGTTAATTTAGAGTGTTTTGGAGAGCACTATTATCCAAATACTGTCCCATATCATCTAATATTCCTTCTAAAATTAGCAAATGCTTACAAAAATGTAACGTCAATGCACTATACATAAAATTCTTTTATATTGCAGGTGAAAAATATTATCACTATGTTTACTTCAGTGATATTTAGATAGATAGATATTTATATTACATGTTTAGGTTTATTTTAAGGTTCATGGAAAAGGAGAGGTTGTAAAGCGAAAATGAAAAAAGGGTCCCAAGGTACTTAAAATTGTGCCTAAAATTTGGGTTACTACACATTAGGTTATACAAAATGTAATTTACACAAATGTTATAGCCCTTAAAGGTCAGCTAAGAACCCTTAATTGTCCAGTGAACCCTCAAAGAACTGCTGAAGAACCCCATTTATCCAAATGTAGATTTTGTTCAAAAGCCTGTAGGTAATGTGAATGATGTTTAGTAATATTGTGATGGCCACTCCAATACTTTCAGTTTGTTGTCATTTAGCTATTTTGTTATGACTTTGGAGGTATGCTTAGGATTATTGTCCTGCTGGAAGACCCAGTTATGACCAGGTTTTAACTTTCTGGCTGATGTCTTGAAGTGTTGCTTCAGTATGTCTGAATAATCCTCCTTCTTCATGATGCCATCTGTCTTCTGAAGTGCACCAGTGACTTTTCCAGCAAAACACCCCCACAACATAATGCTGCCACCACCATGTTTCACAGTTGGGATGGTGTTCTTCAGATTAAAAGCCTTTTTCCTCCTTAAATATTGCTGATCATTATGGCCAAACAGTTCAATTGTTGTTTAATCTGACCAAAGAACATTCTTCCAAAAGGCTTGGTCCTGGTGATTACTTACAAACTTTGGTCTGGCTTTTTTTTTATGCCAGTCTTGAATTAGGGGCTTCCATGTCCTTTCATGCCATGGTGATGTAGGGCTCTCTTAATGGTGGATGTACATAGGAGAAACCGGGCTTGTCAAGTTGTTTGGACGGCAAAAAGGCACTGTCTCTAAAGTTAGGCCCTTTCACAGTCACAAGTACATTCCTAATTTACTCCTAATTATGACAATTGGCCAATCAAAAGCTTGTAAAATTCAATACATTCATTTCTGAAATCTTCCAGAGTGTTTAAAGAGACAGTCAACTTGGTGTATGATATAGTGAATTAAAACTGAAATAAAACTGTTTCTAATCGATTGTTTTAAAATTAACATAATTGATGTGAGCACTATAGATGCCCTTATTGACTTGCCAAAAGAACTGTATGGTAACATGAAATGTGTGAGACTGAATATCTTTAGCCTAGGTGTTTGGAAACTTTTGCCCTCAACTGTATTACTTAGAAATACATAACAGTTTTAGTCCTACTGTAGGTAGACATGTTACTCTAGTGAGAACACTTATTATGTTACATACACTTGATACAAGTAAATCAAAATAAAGAAATGCACCCACTTCAGTAACTTTGGTGGAGTGTCGTTCTAGATTGATCTAGTTGCATTACATTAGCCCAAAATGACATTACAAAAGAACCCATTTTATCACCGGAAAAGGAGAACCAAGTTACAGTTAAAGTTACCAAGTTTCTAACCAAGTTAGAAATATGATATTATTTTTCTGCCACCATGAAACTAGAGAAAACTGGAAACTGCTATGATTGTCAGCATAGCACTGCTTCTGTGAAACATGGTGGCTTAGAAATAGAACTAATGGAGCTGTCTAATTTAACTTGACAACTGAGAACAGGAGCAGGATGAAATTTGAATTCTAAGTAAAATCTTAATTGCTCTTATCTCATCAAATTTACCACACTGCCATTATTTATTCTAAATATTATGTGCTCATTTTCAAGTAACAGGACCATGATCTATTTATGGTTAATGCACGTTTTGATGAAAATTTAAAAATAAAATCACCTGCAGATATGAAACCTCAGAGAGAAAATATATTTGCTTAAAGGTTTAGATTCTCACTTGTGATTTGTTTAGGTATCAATTTTCCCCTAAACTTCCTTAGGAGGAATAGAATGATATGAAAAAGAGACATGCGATTTTCTGAGATTAAAGGGCTCAAGCTCCTGATCACAGTGAAAGCTTTGGAACTGCTGAAAAAGAAAAAAAAAAAACCTGGCTTGTGGCATTTTTAGATTTTAGGCTACACAGAAAAACAAGTTAAGATGATATTTGAGTAAAGACATCTTTACATGCTTAATTTTTTTTACCACATTTTCTCTAAAATTGATGATTTGCCAGTTCTCTCTCAATAGCTAGATCTCACCTATCATGGGACAGCTACCAACCAGGGAGGGTGAAGGCTAGGATGTACTTCCTCCAAGGCACATGAAGCCAGTCTTTGCATCTTTTGGAATTGCTGCTCATGCTATGTCAGAGGGCAGATGGACACTCTGAGGAAACCGCTACCTGCCTTCTTCCATATACACGAGCTCACAGATGCCCACACGGGAGAGAGTAATGCCGTCCCTTCCACCCAGAAAGCATGACTTGAACTCTCTTGAATTCAAATCTCGCAATCTCCTGAAGATAGAGCTAACAGTATCTGTTGCACCACTTGGAAGCATATTACTGTGCTTGACTAAACCTTGTTCACATAAAAACCTAATAAATAATGTAATGTAGACAATAAATAAGCAGACCTGAGTGTTTAGTATATGCACACACTTTTATACCTGGATTACAACATTTAAAGATAAACTAATAGGTTACTTGGCACATATTGCACTTCACTTTGAGTTAGACATGATAGTATAGCAAATGTAAACTATACATATCCTACTACTACTGTTTATACTGTACATTCCGTTTATTTACTACTGTTTATACACACTGTTTATACTGTACATACTGCACTTGCTGCTTTTTGCACTTCTGATTAGATGCTAAACTGCATTTCATTACTCTGTATTTATACGTGTAATGACAATAAAGTTGAATCTAATCTAATCTAATATCCACAAATATACATTGGAAAATCCTAGGAGAAAAACCTAGGAGAGACTTTAGCAGACATCTCTCTTTTCTTTCCATTTGATCTCATTACTGTCGATGCGAAATTATAAAGATAATAATGAGATCTCTTTTTTTGATATGGGAAGCCAAGACTTGCTGTTAACTGTTATTAGTGATCCTTACCTTATCCTCCTTCCTCCTTATGCCATCTGTTTTCTGAAGTGCACCAGTGCCTTTTCCAGCAAAACACCCTGACAACTTGATGCTGCCACCACCATGCTTCACAGCTGGGATGGTGTTCTTTTTTCCTCCAAACATAGAACTGATCATTCTTGCCAAACAGTTACATTTTTTTTTATTTCATCTTACCAGAGAACACTCCTCCAAAAGGCTAGTGATTACGTGCAAACTTCAGTCTGACCTTTTTATGCCAGTACTGAAGTAGGGGCTTCCATATCCATGTCCTTCAGTTGAAATTGCTCCTTAGGAGGAACGGGACTTGCTGAGGTCCAAAACCTTTTTTTTTTCTTAGGTCTTGGCTGAGCCGTTTGGATTTTCCCATGGTATCAAGGGCAAAAAAGGCACTGTCTCTAAAGGCCCTTTCGCAGCCACAGATGCACTCCCAATTAACTCATATGACAGTTGGCTAATCAGAAGCTTCTAAAATTGAATACATTCATTTCTGGAATCTTCCAGACTATTCCAGATCTCTTTTTAGATATGGGAAGTCAGGACCTGCTGTTAACTGTGATCCTTACCTTAGCACAATCCATGATGAGTCACGTGTGCTTGATTTTTCTTGATATTATTAATATTCACCAGGTGTCCTTATAGTTAACACATGTAATAATAAAAGCCTTTTTATAGCCTTGACTTGCCTATTGGTTAGGAACACTATAGGTATGAAACAAAAAAAAGATCACAGATGGTTAATCAGCAGCTAAGCATATTCAGGAACCTTTAAACTTTGAAGACACCCAAAACTGCTGGTGCTGGACAGACAGCTGTTCTGCTATTTCCCTCTGCAATCAAAACACCTATTTTTCTTTTCTGTATTCAACTACACACAGCTCTACAAATGCAGGATCTTTTATCATGCTTAATCAAGACTTGCTTCTCATTTTTTTTTACCAATTACATGCAATTGTACGCCTTAAATCACTTCATCTGTGATTAAAGAAACTGAGAATAGCGCTCATGAAAATTATCAGGCAGAGCATCATGTACAGCAAGTGTACTCGCAATATACAAATAAACCTAAATAATGCATGCCTACTTTTGGAAAAAAAAAAAATCCACTGAGCGTGTTATTATAGAAAAATATTCCACTCTTGTGTAAAGCTTTCCTGCCTAACCCAGCAAGGCTCCATATTTATTTTTTTAGAACTTCCCCAAAACTGATATAGAGATGAGAATTAAGTGCCATCATGTGTGCTTGTGACTACTATGCTTCAGTACTATTTTATTTATTCTCACCTTGTGGGATATTAAGAAAGAGAGAGAGAGAGAGAGGCACAGCAAAGGCAAAATGGCTGTGACTGTGGCACAGTTAGCAGAGTTCTGCTGGCAATTGCTTTGTTGTGTCCTGAAGCACCTCTTGATATGACCCAGCAAAATTACTTGTTGAGTGTTTACTTTTCTGGATGACCTTTTCCTCACATGTGAGTCCTGTCTGTTTCTTTCCCCAAAGACATACATGTGTCTTTGGATGTTGATGGATGACATTTTGTGATTTTCTTCTTGGGGAAGCTCCCTACATGCAGTACAAAAAAATCACTACTGTACTGTCTGTCACCACCCAAGCTTCCAATCAATCTGTTCACTTCTCTGAGCTACAATCAGCAGCCATTTCTAAAGCACAAAACAGATGTCTTGTTTATATGGCCATGCATGATCAAGAAGTTAGTGGGGTAAGCTAACTGGCCCATGTATGTTAAAGCCTGTTTAGTGTTTGAAACGGTTTCACAAAGAAGCTGTTGACTTCACATCACATCTGCACTAAGGAAATATGGACACTTTCTTCAAAGTAAAGTAAGGAACTATAAAGAAGAGTAAGAGAGATGTGAGAAAGAACTACAAAATACTGTATAACCAAGAAAAAAAGTGAGAACACTTCTTTAATATTTACTTTGAATTTACTGAGGTAAAATTAGCATGTCTGAGTTTAAATAGAGTGAGAATAGTGTTGTTTAATCATGTAACTAAAATAAGAATTAACTATATTATGTTATGTTAAGTACAGTAGGTAATCTATTAGGTATCAAGGTATCTAGTAGGTATCAAGTTAGATATTAGGTTCAATTTTACTGTATAAACCAATAGCCAAGGTCAATAATAATGGGCTTTTGTGTAATTCAGCCAAACGTGTTAGAAAGTGAGCTAATGTGTGGTGGAGAATTATATTGTAGTATTAAAACCCATAGCCAGGTTCACTAGCAAGCTATTTAATATTAAGCTAACTAGTAATGAGTGGCAGTGAGGAAACTGGGAACAAATGTTATAAATGTTTATTTTCACCTGGGTACAAAAACCTCTGCCAAATTTTAATTGCCACGATGGCATGACATAATTTTCTGTACATCTGAACAAAGGTGATGTGAGGATATGAATTTTTAGCTGTATAATTCTGAACACTGAGCTCTCTGTTCTAAAAGAAAACAATGAAAAATGTATCAGTAAGTAATTTCCCAGCTTGGCAGAAATTAAATATTCACAGCGTGGTTGGTTGTGTCTTGGCAGGAGGCTGTATTAGTTACATCTCCAGAGGCAAAGGTCAGAGCTAATGGCTAGCTGTGGTTGTGCTGGCAGCTAGGCATATTGGAGAGCTCTTAACAATGTCTGCGTCACACACCACTTAATGGACCTGTCAGGTTTCCCGCTGGGTCAGAGAACATAGCACTTTTTTTCAAGATACTGCTGATAAGACAATTAACTTGGAATGTGAAAGCTATTCGACTGAGGTACCTGCTCAGGTGAAAGGAATCACTCTGCATCTATCAATGAGATTCTTAAAAAAACAACAACAGCATGTGTGCACCATTATGGACGAGTCAGTTTTATGAAATATGTACACTTCCATATTTTTTTATGGCAAGACACTAAAAGTAAGAGTAAAGCTTGAATCTACAGTACGGCTCCGTGTGCAGCAGGACACAGCTTATCAATAAAACATCTGGACAGCAGGTCACTGAATACTTTCCATCATTCACACTGAAGGTCCAATGATTTAACATTCAAACAATTCAACATATTAATTGACAAATACTCATAAAACAGTAAGATTGCAAATACTGTATTTGAAATATGAACTAGAACAACTCTTCAGCTCTATGGTAGTTTGACACTTCTGTAGATGCTTAAGAGTGTCTAAATGCAGTCTTTTTTATGCACTCAAACAGACTACAAGCACCTAAACAACAGATTTCACAGAAGCCTGTCCAGTCAGATAAAATCAGAGCGAGAAACGTGGGAAAGTAAAAAGATTTCAGCCTTGAGTCTACAAGAGGCCAGATACAAGGAGATGGCAAAGTGGACTGCTGGAGGATCACTGGAATTAGCTTGTCACATTACGTTTGTCTGCATCTGTGCATGCTGACATGAAAATCTTTTTTTTTTAAAAGAGAAATTTAGGTGTTTCTGCACAAATTTCCTAACATCATTGTTCGTGCTTGTTCATATTCATATATTCATTACATTTATTAGCAAAACACCTAATCAAAGAAGGGTTCATTATTAACAATTTAAATTAGTTTCCTACTTAACAAAATATGGTTTTATAAAATATTCTTAAAATAAAATAGTGCATGGATATTGCATCCAGCTTTGAAGAGTAACAACCCTAACCGTGCATGCCTCTTTGTCTTGGCTATTTGTATAAAAAAATGTTTCTGAATTCATAATATCACATGGGCTTTATACCTGAAATCAGATATTAAAGCTGCTATTCCCACAATAATATTAAATATTAATTTTATAGCATGCCAGATACACCTTCATGAAAAAGATTTACACAGGCTGGGTTCATAAAAAGACATCACACAAAGAGCCACATAATGCCCACATCCATCACCTGTGCTCAGATTCAGGGACAGTTTCATATCGCCATTTTAGAGATGTACTGCATGTAGTTTACTAGAGGGTCTTATCTGCCACTGGGCTTTAATGTAGTGCATCCTTGTTCCTGAATATTTCTTCAACCATGTTTGTCAAACCAGGTTCGGCTGAAATGTAAAAAGGTACATCATGGCATAGGCAGATTTCACGTCCTGTAGAATTTGTTTGTCAAAACGGCATCCGTTATTTCCAGTGCTCGGAGTGGAACATAAGTGCTGGTACTCCCTTTTTTGGCATGTTGTTACATGTATAACCAGTTTTTATCAAACCAGTAGGCAATTTTACAGTGAATAAAATAGTAAACTGCCAATGTGTGAAACATACAGTGCTGTGCACTGTAATAAAGAAGATACAATTAAGAAGACACAAACTCAATCATGCAAAATTTTAAAAATATATAAATATTCCGAATAGTAAAATTTCCATTATTTTGGAGTGCAGCTGATCATAGAGTATTTGATTGAATCTCTTGCGGAGGTGATGTTATGTCGTCCTCCATTCAGGCCAATTACACCAGATGCTTTTATGGTGTTTTTTTTTTTACACTTTAACACACAATTTCAATCCACACCAGCTGCGTTAGAGGTGTACCTTGCTTGCTGCCATCTCTATTTTCACTTATGTGTGTAAGTGAAGCATAAAACTCCAGAGAATACACTTTCTGTGAACTTAACTTTCACTTAGCTTGAATGTGAAGCCAAAAAATTCTGTAATCATTATTTTGATAGTCCAGTTAATTCTGTTGCTAAGCATGGATTAAGTGGAGTACTAGTGAGTACCAACCAACTACAAGCTAGAAATGTACAAAGAACTGGGATACTGCGTGACAAAAAAGATGCAGGACTGGGCGGTTTATACTCTCACACGCTCAGGAGCAGGCCGTCACATGTGAAGATCATGCTGCATGACATACCCAATGGTGTAAATTGGGCTTTACTCATTTAGTTATCATTCTGCTTTATTCTGGTTAAGGTCACAGTGGTTTAATGTGATTTTGTGGTTTTTTTTGGGATATGTTCCTTAGAAAAGATTATAGGTGGGTACAAATGAAAATATCCATGTGAGTGGGGAAACTTTCAATGGGGATTGGTCAAAATTCTTTTGAGAGAGGGCAGGAGTCCTGCACACACCTCTACTTCAAGCTGATTATCCCTGATATTCTTCATCTTATCAGGTCTTATCATCATTTCTTCCTTTTTTGGATTTTTTCCCCCATCACTCCTACCCAGAGAGCATGGCCAATTTTATTCCCTTGGCTTCAGGCCATAGACGCAGTGAAAACTATTTTCTGTTGTCAAAAAGCTTTCTGTAGCACTGCACAGCCAAAGGCAATGGCAATATGTGCAATGTTTTTTTGTATTAGGTTAAAGCTAATCAATCTTTCCAGGTCAGAAGCTCAGGTAGGTTGATAGACTTGATGGACTTTCCTAGACCTGGTGAACCAAGAAAAACTAACAACCCAGAGCTGTTGGAAAATGAATACCTCGGCTTATAACTGCATTAAGTCAGACCAAATTACAGAACATCCCAAACACATGTACATGACAGAAATGGCCAAAGAAATGGGCGAGGGCTAAGCTAGCACAGGAGTCTAAGTGGAAGATGAATAAGAACGTTACATGTAACCCATTGTCTTCTAACTTTAATGTCATCTTATAATGAAGACTATGGTAGAAGGCTGAAACTAGTGGTAGAACTTTTATTTTATACTCAACTTGGGTTAAATAGTAGATAAATTCATTTCAGTTCCAGTTGGTGTTATTTTTCTGTTACAATCCCGCACCCATTCTGGTAAAGCCTAATCGTGTGAAACAAACTGATAACTTTTCGCTCCGTTAACCATAGAAAGAGCATCTGATATGGACCATAGGTCAAACATTATTGAGCAAGCATTTCAGAAGAATCCTGTATTTATTTAAAGTAACCCTTGCAGTATATGGTGTCCACACATTGTTCAAATATATTATGAAAAAAAAAATCTGGGATTTTCTGAAACGCTTGTAGTATGTCATTATGGTCACAATGCATATTACAAAATGCCTCATATTGTTTACTGAATGTTCTGCATTCTATATTCTCACTACATTCTTTGGTGACTTTCCAAACATAGATAGAAGATTACATTTATTCTTTCAAGTGACACAGCTGAGCATTTGAGGGTCAGGCGCCATGTCAGTAGCTCACTGCCAGACCTGTGATTTGATCTCATAATCCTCCAGTTATTAGCGGGGAACCCTAACCACTGAACCACTGCTTCCACAGGAAGAAACTCTTTAGTCTTCATCACTCAATGGACTGCTCTCATTTTTACACCAGCCTACTGCATTCCCATTATGATATAAAATGGGGGTAATCTTACTTAAAGTGAGATTAAGAACAATGATCAGCATATTATAAATGCCTTTGATAGCGTTAATACAAACACCACTCCCTCATCAACTGAACTCGAGTGCTATTGGTACAAACATTAAGCACTATAATTAGAGCCACTCTTTTTTTAAAGTGGGGCTATTTTTTTTCCTCAGTGTAATTCCCTGTGAGTTTTGGCCCAGTGCCAGCCAATTGCCATATCTGAACTGTATGTTTATAAACCCAACCATATTTGACCCAGAATTGCCTGTAATCCAGGTTTATGCCTGCAGGATAATTTATAATAATTAAGAATTTGTCAATTGGGCCTTTATCCAGAGTGTAGCACAACGGCCACCACAGCAACAGGGAGAGAGAGACACACCACTCCTATACCCACTCTTTGAAAAGGTTTTTATTTATATCAATCTTAATATAAGAGCAATCTTGTTCTAGGTCATCCATTCTAACCAGCGAGTATCACCTGAATACACATTCTAACAAAACCAAGAAGTGACATATGGCTTCCTTGATGTGAAGTCTTTCCCTTTCTTCTTCTCTTCTTGTGCATGTTAGGAAACTGTATGGAGCGATCGACTTATAGCTTGTGGGTATAGTTGGAGCTACAGGAGGCTAGCTGATGATAGCGTCCTCTTATCTGTTCTGCCACAGTGAGTGTACTTTTTATCTTATACTATATATTGTGAATGCCTTTCAAGTGAAAGGCTATGGAACCTCATGGCACCCCCAGCTTTGCATTATTTGGCATTAGCATTGCTAGCTTTATTAGCTACCAAGCACCACACTGTTCACTAGCTATCTCTAAGGACTTGCTGTGAGACAAAATTAAAAAAAAAAAAAAAGATAAATCAAAAAGATACAGCAAAATAAACAAAAAATAGTCCTAATCTATTTGGGAAACATCTGAAATATTTATCATGCTAATTAGACACTTGTAGCACACCACAGATTTATGTTTTACAGTTAAACCGAGCACTGTCTGATTTTTGTTTTAATCCATAGGCTTAATGGATTTACCCTTCATTTGTGCCAACCTTAAATAAAGCTCTCATTTAGAGTCTCATTAGAATTGGAGAACGACGAGTTAATAGGTTTCCTTATTTAATTGCTAATCTGTACCATTTTGTTTAGCCTGTGGTTATAGTAGTGGTTCACTAAAACACAAGAAACTCTAGGTGTTTAAAAAACTTTTGACTGGCAGTGTACAAAACAACTTATACACAGAACTGCAGGGTAAATTATGCTAAACCATAGCTTTCAGGTGCTTGTTACATAAGGCTTGTATGAAATTAAGTGTGATTATGTTATTATGTTGATGGCCTTTAATTCAACCATGAAAGAATTTCATGCTCACCTTTCTGTCATAAACCTAATGATAAACACAACAGAGCTGCACAGAAGGTTAAGCAGACATCTATAATATTCTGGAAAAAAAGATATTTGAAGGAAAAAATGATGAAAAAGTGGTGAAATTGGAAAATCATACACCGTATTAAACTATACGAATATGATTGAAAAACTGCTAAGAAAAAAGGGGCACTTGAGTGACCTTATCCATTTATAAGTGGTCCAGTAAAATGGCTTCATATAAAAGCACAAATATTCTCTTTCTAGATGGATGAAAAAAAAAAAGTGAAATTTCAACTATACTTTATGATCTGGTAATTGCCATGCAGCTTTTGTAAAATGCTCTGCAAATCTGTCAAATATCAAGTGACGTGAATTTAAAATAGTTTTTACCCCCACGCCATATCTCTGAAAGAACACTTGGGCCAGTCGTTCTTTCAACTAACTGCCAAAGAAATTTTCCCTGCAGTCTCTGTAGATACAACTATCACTTCTTTGAGGTTTGAAGACATTTAATCAGTCAGCATTTAAGCCCTCTGGGTAATTTATTTAAGCCAACTATGACAGAAAAGTTGCAGAAACATGTTCCTGGACGGTGACACATGCACTGATGATAGATCAAACAGTATATTACAGCTCAAACTTTTTAATCTTTTATAGATGTGTTGCACAAACAGAACCATAATCCATTTACCTGATTTGCAACGATCTCATGTTTATTTCAGAAGTGTAGAACTAAGATTTATCTTCATCTGTTTGCATATCAAAGTTTATCTTCATATGTTTGCATACTGAATCCATTAAATCTGTGCAAAATCAATCTATGTAAATTTACAATATAGTCCCAGTTGAGCAATGATGATGAGGTTAAATTGCAAGATTAATGAGGGTGTTTACATGTGAGTAGGGTGAACCATACAGGAATTATAGCTCTTAAGTCTATATTTCAGGGGATTATAAGTAATAGGACCATTGGCTGTTTCCTGGCCAACTACAGTATGTTTGCAACATTATACCTCATTTAAGTCATTTACTGTATATCTGGACTCTGGCTCTCTATGCATGGACTAACTTCTGTTTTGCATGAACAAGTACATCATGTAGCCAAAATAAATAAATCAGTCTTAAAATCAAATGTAACAACTAGTATTCAGACCAAGGATGTAAAGAATGTCATTCCTTTTAACATAGATGTGTTGAAAGACCTCAATAAAAAGACCTCGATAAAAAGAAAAAAATACACCAGCATGACCTCAGAAGGATTTATAACAAGACACACCAAGTACAAAAAGGACAATATATTTGTCTCTTGAGACAAAGATTAACCTCTAACCAAAAACAGCCCAGGTTTATCATGTTATCTTAGAGGCATGTATAGCTGCTAGTGGAAAAGGTTCACCTGCCCTTATCGATGGCGTGACTGTGGACAAGAGCAGAATGAATCGTCTGATCCACTCCAAAATGTACCTGACTAGAAACGTATTACTATGACTGCTATGGGATTTTGCAGGACCGAAGAGTGGGTAGAGTGTTCCTTACAACAGTAAATCACTCAGCATCAACCTCACTGAGAGCATGTGTTACTGAAGGCAAAAAAAAGCTGCATCTGTAAATATCTGCATTTCGGGTGAGGCAGAAGATCACCAGGGAATTCATTAGTTTCCGAGTACTAAATACGACAATGTTGATTGTAAGTTGTAGATTATTTGTCCAATTCCATATGATTCCATGTAGTGGGGGACTACTGTACGTATTAACAGTGCCACTGTTCCTGTAGGCCCACCCAAGTTAATGTGGACAGTAATTAATTATGTCATCGTTTTCAGTTCTGATGTACTGGGGGATTGACTAGAAAATATTGTCAAAACACTGTAAAAATACTTTCTACTAAAATACTGGCAGCAGATTTTACGATTAATTTATAAATTTGCAGAAAGAAATTTGACCATTACTTTAACTATTATATAGTATGCAACTCCTATTTGTTTGGTAAGCTTTGCATTATATTTTACCTTAGCATAAAATGTGCAGTTCGAAATTTCTTCTTCTTTTTACCAGATACCAAAAAAAAAAAAAAAAAAGAAATAAAAATCCGTCTGTTTTGGGAGTGCTTGTGTTCAGCGTTGAATTTATTTGTGATGTCACACTTGAAAGTAGTGGTTAATGGCTCATATGTAGGTAGACACTCAGGGCTGTAAAAATTGCAGTTTTTCATAAGTATTTCTTTTTTTTTTTACTCAGCCTACAGGGTTTAAATGTTATAATTTTTTTGGCAGTTGTATACTGTGTTTTACTATCAAAAAAGCTTTATTTGTCCTGTCTTTTATCTCTGTACCAATGTTATTGTGGAGAGGTGTGAATTGTTTGTCCAACAGGAGGCTCACACCTGTCCTTTCCCATTGCCCTGCTCACCAGCAGCTAAACACAGAGTCACAATACTCTACATACAGAAACCCAACAGTGTCCTGACTCATGTTATAACAGACTTGTAGCGATAAAATAATTCATTTGTTTATACTTATTGAAAATGACTATACTAACATTTATTGAAAATGCCCGATATGTTGATTTCCATTCTGTTCCAGTCCATTGATTATGGAAATATTCTGTACATTCACCCTTTGCTTTCCATGTCAAATGTTACATTTTCAACATGGAAAACGAGATAAAGATTCGTCACCTTTTATCAATAAATCATAACCACAATTTCACCAGAAACATTACTGACACTTAGAACCTGAATCTGAAACTTTTATTTTTAAACTAAATACTGAAAGGCACTATTCTGGCAAGTGCGTGGAAACAGTGGCCCTGAGACCTACCATTTAGTCAATCGATTTTAGGCAGGAGCAAACTAGCAGGACCACCTAATCCTGTTTTGGGATAACTAGCTAGCTAAGAGTAATAACATCAACTGCAGTAACAACTCATCAACATATAAGCTAGCTAACTCAGTAAAATATTAGTTAATGTGAGCAACTTGTAGGGGAATGACCCTGAACTGTTATTTAAGAGTCGGAGAAGCAGGCTAGCTAAATTGTTAAGACATTAAATCACATTAAAATAAACAAATTTTATTCTAGCTTTATTTTAGCTTTAACTTTATTCTACCTAATTAGTTTCAATAACTAATTTACTGAGAGAACAGTGTGAAGATTGTAATGATTCCAGGAGGCACGGCATTTTCTGAAAACACGATGCATATTTTTAAACACATTGTGCAGTGTTTAACAGTAAAGTACTGCAAAGAAATAACAGAACATTATTGTTACAATATCTCTAATAAGTCATTTTTTGCACTTAATATTTAGACTGCATTCAATCTAAATAACCATCAGCTTAGAATAAATAAGCCTTTTGTGCGCTAAAATAATTGTATACATCACGGAAAAATATATTGTGGTAACTCACAGAGCAACCAATCTCTATAGACAAAACAGCAAATTGTTGTTACAGCCCTGGCCCCTATTTTCCAGGATTTTTTTTCATATGAAGGTGTTATATCCAATTAGCCCGTGGTGACCCATAATTGCAATGTTAACAAACCAAAAACACAACAGCAAATCAGAAAATGCAGCACCAAAATCAAAAACACAACAACAAACTCAGAAATACAGTAGCAAATCAGAAAAAAAAAACAACAACAGCAAAACTGAAAGCCAAATGTGTTCATTAACACGAATTCAAAACAAAAAGAGTAAGTCCTTATTAAGCATCACATGCTCTTTGCTGATTGGACATAGTGTATGACTATCAGAAGGAAAAAATGAACTACACTTTTTATGCCTCTGCCACTGAGTGGTAGAGGCATTATGTTTTTGGGCTGTCCGTCTGTCGTTCCGAGATTCTTATTAGCGCATTTTGTCAAGAACGAGTGGCTGTAGGATTATCCTTGTAACCAGAAGATGAACTGATTAGATTTTTAGAATTGATCCCAACAGGGTCAAGGTCACAGCAAGGTCAAATGTCTAAAATAATTTTTCCTCAAGAGCTTCCTACCTGTTTTGTCATACAGAGATTTTACTTACACATTCATGCTCAGGAACTCAGGCTCAGGCTATCTAAGAGTTCTGCCATTGGTCCATCCATGTGTCTGTCCATGCTTCTGTCTGAGATTCTCATTAGTGTGAGATCCCAACGACAAGTGGTTGAATATATGTAGGAACCCTGACCCTGTTTGGATCAATTCCAGAAATCTAATCAGTTCAATTAGATTTTTGGAATTGATCCAAACAGGGTCAAGGTCACAGCAAGGTCAAATGTCTGAAATTGTTTTTCTTCAATAGCTAACTTCCTCTTTGAACTATTCTAACTATTTTAAGGCTATTTCTGGCAAATGAGTAACAAGAAGGACTAGACTTCTTGGGGACAGAGGCATCCCCATCGACACTGTTGGTGTCGAGTTTGACTTGTTTCAGTCTGTTACCTAGTTAGCCTAGCAAAAATGATTTTATGTGAAGTATGTTATGATAATGAGAAGTAAATTTTCCTGAATAACCCAGATTACTTAATGTGGGTTTTCAGTATTTGCATACTTATATGATATATGCTGTCAATTTTGCAAAACATTAACATTTCATATTTCCTCTAACTGTAAAGATCCTCCAGCTGTCCGTTTTCTGTGGGCTGTCAGACTGACACATGCTGTAGCCAATCAGCAATGGGAATGTGATACTCAATAAGGATACACCCTTTACATTTTGAGTTAATATTGATGCTTTTCTGATTTGCTGTTGCGTATTTTGGTTCGTTAATGAGTTTTACACTTACAGGCCACTGTAGTAGCTACAATGATAGTCTCTCCAGCAGTAATTATTCTTTACTTGAGGCTTGACCTTGAGATCAACTGTCTCCATGAGCAGAATGATTATTCACAAGTGCAAAAACTGCCAGTGAAGCAAATGTGTAGCTGAGTAATGAGCTGAGGACTTACAAGAACAACCTCTGTACAAATAGAGCTAATGGTTACTGATGCAAATTACAAATTACTGATGCAAAGCTCAGAAAGATCTCAAGTCACACAATGGTCCTGTAACATGCAGTAGTGCCACACACCCCTTATTTATCTACAGCAGAGATTTCAGTGCAAATGACAGATTGGTGCAGTGTAATTAAGGCTTACTACTAGCTTCAGACATGTTGTATATTCAAACTCCTACGTTCACACTCTAGTAAAGGCTTGTTGATATAAGCGAGTTGTCTAGAGAGTGTTTTTCTCGAGCATACAGGCTATTACCACCTTCGAAAAGCATACAAGGATACAACAATGCCTTACATGTGCAAAGTACGCTGTCACACCCTGCAGAACAAAACACCACCTTCAGCTCAGAGGAACTAACAGTGAGCTCACCTCATTTACACAGAGCAGATACAGAGGGAGAGAAAAAAAATGGGAGATAAATGGGGTATGAACCAAGAAGACAGGTAATGTTTTCACATGACATATTGATCGAGCTTCATGTCTTGGAAATGGAATTTCTTGAGGGTTACTGATTCCCAATTCATATATTACTTTTACTTATCTGCAAAATTGTATGTACCTTTGAAAAAGGTCAGGTTTCATTTTAAGTGCAGTTTTCGGATTTCGTTCAGCTTTAGAATCTTAAGAAAGATACACACTGGGTTTGTAGCGTTCCTTACCCGAAGGTTTTCTTTCAGTGTTTCGCAAAATGGAAACATTGACGCAACAGGGTGAAACACTGTTTTATTTCATTTCGGATACAGCAACAGCATGAAAAATACATTTTTCAGCCTGTTGGGAAACAGATTTAATTATCTCCAGTACCCATTAATGCTTTTTTTTTTTTTTTTTGGTCTGGGATCACAAAAAACTATGAAGATAAAGCATTTCCATTTCACTGACCAACCAGCCCTAGGACAGGTGTTGGAAGACTTAACATGTAAAATGTCCCTGCGCCAGCTGAAATTGAGTTTTATGAGTTTGACAGGGGAGAAATCGATTTCTCTCGCTTGGACCAGGATACGAGATGGGAGTAGCAGCATGAGGCAACACATGGGCATAAAATCATAAATGTTAACTTATGTCTATAACCATCTGACATGAATCAGATGACAACCTTTGCCAGTATAGTTAAAAACCAGTATAGTTAAAAACAAAAACAACAACTTAGCAAAAAAACACTCCATTTTAACCATTTTTATATCACAGCAGGACTTCTTGAATGACAAGGATTTATTAAGGTTTATATTAATGCTCTTGTTTTAACATGTTATTGTTTCTATAGTAACAGCTCATTTACAGGGACTTGCTCCATATAATCTAAGACTGATCATAATAAATGGATTAGGAAAGAATATCAAAGATAACAAAGATAAACATATACTTCTAAAGGTCAGTAAGTTTTCTGCCATAGGAAAGGGGATTTTTGTGCTTTCTGGTTTTTTGGTAACATGACAAGTTGTTGTTGTTGTTGTTGTTTTTTACTTATTAACTTCAAGAGTGGCCAAAAAAAGAATGGCTGGTGAGGGAGTGTTTGTTCAGAGCTGCTACATAAGTGATAAGTGATAACACTGAAGAAAATGAGCAACTAAATGAAACTGGGCTCAATTTTCTTCTATAAACATGGACAATCATTTCTAAAAATCCAATTTTATAGTGATATTATTTTTAGGTCATTATGATTAAACAGTTACAGAGTAAAATAAGATAGGAATATTATAGGAAAAATAATTATACCACATTATATTACCCAGTGAATTTTTAATTTTCTGAATGAATTACATTGAATGCTATGGGATAACAAGATCTCACAGACATTCCATAGCAATCAATGTAATTGATGTGGTATAAGAGGAATAACACACTTCAGGACATGCTGTTATAGAAAATAATCCACTCTGCTTCGCGTCTGGCCGCATCACACTATCCTGGCATACAATTTTTTTCCCTATAATATTCCTATCTTATTTTACTCTGTTACTGTTTGGTCATAATGACCTAAAAATAACATCACTATAAAATTAGATTTTTAGAAATTATTGTCCATATTTATAGAAGAAAATTGTGACCAGTTTCATTTAGTTGCTCATTTTCTTCAGTAACCACTTTATCCTGGTTGTGGTGGATCTGGACTATATCCCAGGGACACTGCGCATAAGAAAGTAATCCCTGTAGGGTACACCAGTCTACTGCTGAGGGCTAAGTTTCCTGTTGTGATAATAATTTTTAGAGCTGTTCCACTTTTAAAAAAAAAAATGTACATAAGCTCTTATGACACAAACAGAACATAAGGATTAAAAAGCTAGTTGTTCTTACACAATACTTACAGACTAATCACTGCCAATCAAATCTACTGCCTCCAAAGATACTCTTTCATTTATCCTTTAACCCAACAGCTCTGATTGCTCAGGTGGACACTGGAACACATGAGGAGAAGTAGTTTCTGCTTTTGCTTTTAAGCGGGAAACCATTACTCTGACTTATGCACACGTGTTGCAGTAGCCTGACACCCAACTTATTGGCAATCTGTTAGTGCAGCCTCCTGGGAAGCCATGAATAATGGAGGATGAGGACTCCAGGGCAAGAGAGAAAGAGTCTCTCTCTTGCTGTCATAACATGCTCTCATTATTATACACTGATACAAAACTTTGCAAAACTCAGTTCATATTAAAAAAAAAAAAGTTATCAAAGGTTCAGTTAAGTTAAGTTCAGAGTGTGGTTAGATTTTCTAGAAATCCTGGTTAGAATTTCTGTGAATTTTGCTTGAGATCAGTTTGGCCTTCTTGAGATGAAATAGGTGTGCGAGCTGGAGGAATAAAGTGCTGCTGCATCACTCTGTTTAGGTAGAGATGCCACTATCAGCATCGTCGAACGGCATTGTGGGTAGAAAACCATTAACCAAAGTGAAAGTAGACCAAAATGTCAATGAAAGAACTTTTAAAAAAAAATCAGCTCAGAATTTAATTACAAAATACATTTTTGGAAGCCATTGAAGATCACATGGAGGGTGGATTTTGTGCTTTAAGAAAGAGAAACGACTATTGTTGAATGTCCTTATGATGGTAAATAGTAGCAGAGGTGGAGACTAATAGATTAAGCTAATATATTATTTTGATTGGCAAGAATGTACTGAATGGGAAGAATAATCCTGGACATGAAACAGAGATAATCTACAAACAAAAGCATGAAAGAATATTGATCTGAATATGCAGTTATGCTGCTTAATCATGCCGGATTTGGAAAAGGATACAGCCACATGTCTGCGCTTTGGGAATTGTTATTGGCTTGATTAACATTGGAGGGATGCTATAACCTGTGTGTTTAAAGAGGAATGCCAACCAGGCAAGCGAAGAAATTAAAAGCTTGTTTCTGAAAGGTAGAAAGTGCATTCACAAAAACTCGTAAATTGTACATTTTAGCTGTATTGAGATAACTGATAGACGAATTTTGTCTAATATGAATTGTATAGTCACTATTAAATCATACAGACACCACGTGGAGACAAATACATGTCAGAGCAGCACAGAAAGTCAGTTTATATGTCAGTTAATAAAAATAGGTAATCCGTCAAATATTGCATTTATGAAACGAATGCATTTATGAACCTACCTACTGCTGTGAAATAATATCACCTTTATAAACTTGTCAGATTCAAACTTCGGTGGTGCATAAAAATATCATGATATCTGGGTGGTTATTATCTTGATTAGCAGTTAACAAAAATATGATACATATGTCAGTTATGTAGTAAAGCTAGTCACTGGCATGCTCTAAAGGACTTCAGCGCCTCTGTAGAATTATTGTTTATATGCACAGAGTCAGTTGCTATATGTTTTGTAAAATCTTAAGCAGAGCTAGGTTTAAAACTGATTCTCTCTGCATGGTGTTTCTTTTCTTTGGGATTTGGGAAGCTAAAGGCTTTGCTTAAGTAGCAGAAGATGCATGCTGGCTTTCAGTTCAGTCCACCACCGGTTTGACATTTCCTGATGGAAGGAAGCTAATCAGGTGTGACAGCTAGTGTGCCACCTATCCTTTTGACACAGATAGATTTAGAACGCGGCTGTCAATTAAACAGAATTGCCTGGATCTGTTTTGTTTGCAGCTAAGCTGATTTTTTTCTGCAATTCTTGCTTTGTACTTCCAAACCTCAGTTCATCAGGGACTAGAGCTTCAGAGCAGCACCTTAGAGAATTCAGATAATATTAAACAACCACTATACAATCTGCAGAAGGTAACCAACATATACTGTACATACACCACACGTCAAAAGCTTGGACACTTCCTGTTCCTGTTTGTGGCTGAGAGGTGGTATCTAATGTGGTCTTCTGCCGTGGTAGCTTATCTACCTCAAGGTACAGCATGTTGTGATTTCTGAGATGCTATTCTGCTTACTACTCTTGCTATTTGAGTGTTTACCCTAGCCTTCTTGTCAAACCAGGATGGCCATTCTCCTCTGATTTCTCTCATCAGAAAGTCTTTTCTACGTTCAGATATACATAGGATATGATATACTGTACATAAAAGCTGTCATGGGACTGCTATAGGTATTACAGGCCAGGCAAAATATCCATAACTTTGAACACAGACCTGGAAAGCAGTGTAACAAAAACTTATGTGACTTGGGTGTTATATCAACTGGACATTAAAAACAGGAAATGTAGTCTTTATGACAGTCATGTTTTGCAGGTCCCTGGAGGGCTAGTGGTTAGGCCATAGTGCTCTCACCACTGTGGCCTGGGTTCGGTTCCTGGCCGTTGAACATGCAACAGTGTGTGCTCAGTGTTGGTCCCAAGCCTGGATAAAAATTGGGGAGGGTAAAAACTGTGCCAAATGAAATACGTGGACCAATGATCCACTGTGGTGACCACTAATGGGAGCAGCCGAAAGAGGAACAACAATGACATGACAGTCATATTTTGGAATAAACCCTTATGAAGTTTGATTGGGTTTTCATGAAAGGATCACATAGCTGTCCTGTAGTCATGTTTAATTGCCATGAAGGACTCATATAGGTATTAGGTAACCTTATGAACACCGCTGTGAAATGTTAAATCTATTTGTCCTACATTTGAAAACCCAATTCATGTGTCTTGTGAAACAATTCATTACATAACCTATATTCCTATTAATTCCACTCACATATGGGGAAGGAAAGAAAGAGTAAAATGGAAGACACATTTTTCTTGCAGCTGAGAAGGGAGCTTATTTCAATTCCAAATGGGGATGGACTTATTAACTGCAGCAGCAGGTATTTTGTCACTGCCATACACATGAGGGGAATTAACGTTCTCCTCGCTTCCCCTCTGTTCCACCTTGTGGGGTAGAGATGACATCTATCTAACCTGCATCAAAAGCTAAGTACAGGACATCTGTTAAAAAAAACCCTCCCTCTCTGACATCACTTAGCAGAATGAGCAGTGTTTCGGCACAATGGATTGCACATTATTCACAGGTGTGGAAGATTTACTTTTTTGTTGTGCCAGGAGCTACTTACCTAAAAGCAAAGTCTTGTAGTTGTGTGTGTGTGTCAAGCAAATAAAAACAACTGGTGTGTGCTTCAACTGGGCACATTTTCCTCTTTGCAAAGTACTTTCAATATGTGATGACAACATATGCCAACACTCTGCTTTAGGTCATGTAAAATCAGCACAGCTTATTATTAATTAACTGTACAAGTAAATGATTCATTCATTCATTCATTCATTCATCTTCAGTAATCACTGGCAGTGTTGAGGTTGATCTGGAGCCTACCCCGAGAGACGGGAATATATCCTGGATGGTAACCCAGTCCATCTCAGCTCACATGTACACACATTTACACATTCATTGTCAATTTAGCATATCCACCTATTAGGGAGATGGGAATAAATCTGAGATCCCAGGGGAATCCCACAGGGAGACAGACAGTAACTCAGGCTCAGGATCTGTAAGGCAGCAACGCTACCGGTTGTTCCACCATGCCGCCTACTAATTTATTTATCTGAATTTATAGAGAGAAATAATTAATAAAGTACAACCTTAATCATAATAACACTCCAAAAGTACCTATTGTGTTGCACAATCTTCATTAAGCATGACTTATTTTTGGCTACTCGGTACAGCATGCATTCATACAGTTTAATCTCATACATTTCAAACAAAACATCTCTGTTTCTGTGATACAATACGCTGGCAAGTTTTTGTGTGTGCTTTGTGCCTGCTTAATGACATATTAATGTAATAAACATGTAGGGCAATATATTTGTGAACTACCTTAGAAATAGCTTGCAAATAGTTTATTTCTCTGCTACTATTTGATTAAATCTAATTTCCAGCTGGTGTAGTGACTCTGAGAAGCATGCAATCATTTGTATTCCCTGAACGTGATTTGCCATTAATACTCCATACATTGTCTTTTTTTTTAAGCTAAGGTTAGATTTAATAGTATACACAGATGCTTCTTACCAGTCTATATATCTCCTCTTTCTTTACACACTATGGCCTTGTCTAACGGACTGAATAATTGATGCTTCTCTGCAGTCATTGTGATAAATTTATGCCCACAGAGAGCAACAGCATGCTCGTATATTTTCTCCCTCGGTGTTTTTTCCCCCCAAACTTATTTATGTATACATTCCAAGGTCAAAAGAACCTGCTACTTTATAAAGACACCACTACTTAATTTCATCAGAACAATGCTGTTAAGACCTTAGTAACCATCTGTGCTAACAGCGATGCTTCCTGGATTTTCTGTGTCCTAGAAGCCTATTTTTTAGAGCCAGTAGCTTTTTTTAATATTAAAGTATGACCCATCAGAATTCAAAGTTGCCACAATTATTGCTGAGTAAATAAATGAAGGGGCTGCGATACAGTGTAATACAGGCTGAAGTACAGCTTAATGAGAAATACATAAACAAATAATAATAATAATAATAATAATAATAATAATAATAATAAACACCTAATTTTGAGAGCTAGAATTCTGGTCCTTTTTAGTCCTACAGCATGAACAAATAAATACATAACCTAAATTCCCAAGTCACACAGGCAGGCTTTAAGCAGCGTATTGATTTTTGGCTTTAAATTATAAATTGGTGCAATTCCACAGCATGAGAGAAGCCTGCTAATACTATGATTATGTTGTTTTAAATTAAAAAGTAATAAATTGAGCCATAACTCCTAATTAACTTTATCACTGACCCTCATAGTGGGGCTGTGAAAGCATAAATGACTATTCAACCTTGAATATCCTCCCAGTTACTGGGCTACCATTACTTGTTGAATTACAATAAAGCAGGCATCCTAGTTCTGGAAATTGATGATAGTAAAAACCACGTATTATTATTTACTACTTTACTTTACAATTAACGGATAACTCTGTGTTTTTGGAAGAGAGCAGTCTCAATTAGGGGAGCTTATTCTTATCTACAGGCATTGGGTATTTAGTATTCTTTTAATATAATAGTACCCTTTGTTAAAGACATTTGTATAATATTTCCCACATCACAATATTTTAAGTAATGCTCAGTTTGCAATATGTATAGACCAAAGCTATTCATATACAGGGGGACTGACTGTATCAAACATGCCAACATTTACATAAGAGCTGTGTTTTAACATAGCTGGAATACACAGATACATCAAAAGGGCAATCTTCTTTTTTTCCCCCCAATAAAAATGGCAGATGAGCCAATCGACATATCAATCTGGAATGATTGACTGTTGCCTAGGTGTTTTGAACTCTTCACTTTTAAGATACGCTGATCGTGCGCACACACACACACACACACACACACACACACACATACACAAGTTTTCAAAAAACTGGGAAGTGGGCCTCAAGCAGAAAAAGTTTGAATACATCTGATATAGCCAATATAGACACTGAGACTCCAACCCAAGTAAAACCATAAGATATCCATTTGCACAAATGTCAGAATCTGTCTTCTTTTTAATTGCAAGGTTATAATGCTCACTGGCTCATTGGATCAGCACTGATTGCTGCTCTAGAGGCCTAAGGTTCCTCTTTTAGAAATGATTTGCTCTACTGCTCTCAAAGCTGACTTCGGGGAATAATCTGGTCTACACTCCTGAGATAGGGAGCTCAAATTAAAGTTTCAGCAGTGACATCAGGAGCCACCTATCTCCTTGGTTTGATGGCAATGTGAGTACCAGCAGGGTTAATACAATAAGAGGTGTTAAGGCTTAGACAGGGATTTCTAGTGGAAAAAAAGCCCATACCCACACCACTTAAATGCATTTATTCCAACTGTAATGGTTCTATTCACACTGCAATACAATTTTGACCTAGTGACCAATGACTCATTGTACATTTTCTGGTGGTTTACAATAATCAGTGGAGCACAGCAGTTATTACCACACAACCCCCCTTTAGAAGCCAGAGATCGAAAACCTTGGTCAGTCAGGAGGTTATAATGCAACCTGTTGCTAATCATGTTCTGCACAGTCACAGTTATTATGGCAATAGAAATGGACAATGTACTTACTGACAATGCAATGTACTTACTGATATATTTCTATAGTAACAACCTACACAGGGTGCAAGGTGAGCGCTCCACATCATCTAAGCCTAATAATAAACAGATTTTATTCAAAAAAAAAAAGAGAAGAAAAACGTATAATTATTATTAATAGTATACAATGGATACCTGTTTCAGCCCACATCCATTAGAAACTCCTGCTTGGGAGCCTTGGGACCTTTTTTCCATCTTAACTTTCTGAACTCCACCATTTCTGCACCTATGAACTCTCATGAACTCTCTCTTTAGACTGTCTGCAATGGGAGGAAGGTCTCTTAGTGTCTTAGCACCTGAACTTTTGTAACGCACTACGCCAATCTCTTTGAGACCATACTTTTGTCTCTTCTTTTAAAGATGAGCTGAAAACATTTCCATTCTTTTGCCTAGTGAAACTACATAGAAAAGTATGTAGATACAAGAATGAGGAGTGCACATGTGGGTCATGTGAGTTTAAGAATTTAATAGATTCTTACACTTAGGTGCTCATTCTGTCATTGTAGAATTACAATAGTGCATACATCCTGATACAAGACATTTTGACTCTACAAACCCTTAGTCATTAACCAAGTTGAAAGAGGGTTAATTTAAGGGCAAGCAATGAATCTGTAATCTTAATCTCTGAAACCTGATGGTGCACAGTTTCACGCTGCTGCTATGAATTGCTAGGGTGCAGGGATGGATATGAATTGAGAAAATTAAATTATCTTTTTCCACTGGAAAAAATACTGTTACAAGAAAACTAGGACTGTACATTTTACCAATGGACACTGGTCCTGTACGAAGTATGAAAGGTTCTAGCTGTATGACTTTTATTACATGTTCAAGTAACCAGAACTAATTGGGGGTGGGACTAGTAGAACTGCTGGTACCTGACTGGTTAAGCATACTATGTTGCAAAACATTTGAAACCATTCATAAAAATACAGGGATGTCCTTTTTAGAAGAATGTTTCAGAAGATTAAAAATAAAATGTTTTACTAGATGGATCTAAAGTTGAGCTTCTTTACTTAATTGAATGTATTTTGTAGGTTTACAGTATGTATTAGTTTATGATTAGTTACATGACTGAGTGTTTTTTTTTCATAATATTTGTATGTACTGTATATATACAGATCATTTTTTTTATCACCAATGTTATCTCAGTCTTGTGAAGTTTTTTTTTATACCACATGAGCCATTCAATTTAAATAGCTTTAACACTTGAATGACCAAACTGTACCTTAGAAGGGATTAGTAATTAATACACAACTCAGAATCTATTTCTTGCACATTCTTCCATCAGTTCTTGTCAGTAATAAGGTATTTATTCACTTACGAGTGGAGTTGCCATCTGATCTCTCAGCAGGCCTTTTAGCGTGAATCTAAAAAGTAATCAATCATCAGAATAAGTAATATAAAAAGCAAATCTCTGAAGAAAGCTATAATGAGAGAGCTCTTATTAAATTTGCATTAAAGGCCTGGTTTTGTTTGAAGGGGCTAATGCATTTGCAAATGATTCCTTTTATAAGGGAGAATTTGAAAAAAAGACTAGAAAAAAGGTGAAGGGAATGACAAAGACGGATTACGTTTGTATTTTGTGTCACAACAATGAGACATGACTAATTTCTTCAGAGGACATCTTCTGTCATAAAGGAACATTTGCGTGCCATCTGGTCCCTATTACACTGCATGCATTCATATCATAACATATCATTTTTGAATGAGGTGATCCTTAAAATAGTTCTTACATGAACAGTAAGAAAGGTGCTTGTATAACATCTAAAACAATCTTCTGTATTCTCTGGTGAATAGCTCATTAAAGAACATAGTGTCTCAGCATGGAACACTGGGACACACTGGAACTAGGGCACAAAGTAGGAGATTACTGGTGAAACACCAAACTAACAAATGAAGAATAAACTATATAGAAGAAAATAATAATAAAAGAAAACAATACATGATACATACATACATACATACATACATACAAATATCTGTAGTGATTAACATGCTATAATATAATTAATTATAACAGTCCATACCTATGCCTTGGTATAGTATGTATTATGCCATTAGTGAAAGGTGATCAATGTACAAAACCTAATTTCTGAATTTCCTGAAGACTTTACTGGATTTGATGAAGAAATTTCTAGATTTCCTGAACACGCTATTTGCATTTGCTGAACATAGGTTATCGATTTGGTGAAGACACAGAAGAACTTTACAGAAGAACTTCTGGATTTGCTGAAAAATGTTCTGGATTTGCTGTAGAATATTCTGGATTTTCTGAAACACTTTGTGTATGCTGAAGAACTTTCTGGATTTTCTTAAGAACTTTCTGGATTTTCTGAAGAACTTTCTGGATTTGCTGAAGACATTTCTGGAAATGCTAAAACAATCACGGACAATATACAACCTTATCAATACTGCTTGAAATTGCTATGAGCTAACCTTGGTGATATAATGGATCCATCTGCTTTGGCTGTTGTTTCTGATAACGGAAAATACACATCTGCAGCCACTGAAATTTTGGTTTTGGTTTATATTTTTAAATATCTGTGATATGTCTTGGGTGATCCCTCCTATCAGTCATATTGTACTTAGAAAACAGATGATAATCAAGATTTCCGACACAACATACATACAAACATTATCCAATAACACAATCATTGAATCATGTAAAGAATTCTAAATTACTTATACAGTGCATCTAAAGATAACATTCAGTAGAATAATTTAGCTTTGCCTCGAAATGCATCCAGTAGGATTTCTAGAGATGGTGAGCTTGAGGAGACATACCATATCTTTTAGCACCAGAGTATGAAAAATGTCAATCACATACATCAACTCAAACCCACCGAAGTATTTACAGATGAAAGATTACATTTGCCCTTTCTTTTCCCCAATAACACTAAATTATTGAACATCTGACAAGTTCCATGAAAGTATATTGAATACAATAACATGCCTTATACTGAAAACATCTGTAGATTTACCATATGGGAAATGAACAGGGTGCTTTTAATTTCTTGCAGTATTACAATGTTACAGTTATAAGCTATCTAAAGGAAATCAATACCCAGTTGTCTCAGCACACAGCATACTTTTTTCTCTGTCTTTTATTTTCCCCCTTTTTGGTACAGAACAAAAGAAGGAGAACCCAAGGTCAACTTTCCTGAGATTCTCTGCTAATCAGGTCAGCAGGTGATTACCTTCCTGAGATCCACGGGGTGTTTAAACAATACGCAATCTCACCTCATTTCAGGCAGGCCTGTGTGTTGCCAGCTCACTGTTGCAGAAACATTATGGTAATGGACGCTGAGCAGCACTGAACACTGAGGGGGAAGAATTTTAAAATGTTTCAGATGGAGTGAAGGGTATGTTCATTACCGCATGGTGCTGTTTGTTTCCGTGGCAGACTGTGGTTCTGAGCACTTGCAATTCCAAGATGCTGGTTGCAGGAGAAGCTTGGGTATCCAATGTTCAAATGCTTTTGCATTCATAAATTATTAGAAATATGCTGAGTTTTTTGTAATATATTCCCAGTGCATTTATATGCATTTTATAAACTCTAATAATGATATATTCAGTGTAACTAACAAACATTATTATTATTATTACTATTATTATTATTAACATGTAGTATAAATTCCTCATAAAGGTCTGAATTGCTTTTCTTTTTCCAGGTACAGAGGATGTAATGTCCATTTTAGTGGTAGCCAAGTATAGCTCACGAAGTTTATTAACAATAGACCATTTGAATACATAACTATACAGATTATGTACTACAGTATGGCCTTATCCCAAATAACAGAATGAGTGAATGTGTGTGTGTGTGTGTGTGTGTGTGTTTGCGGTGCTCTAGGATGGACTGGTGTTCCATCCAGGGTGTATTCCTGCCTCGTGCACAGTGTTCCCCGGATAGGCTCTGGATCCACAGTTATAAAGCAGTATAAAGCAGTTGTTGAAGACGCATGAATGAATAATTGTCACAGTAGGAATGCTAAATTAGTAGCATGAATGTGAAATGCATGTATCTTTATTGGCCACTTGTATTGCCATGACAATTTAATAACCCGTGTACAGGCATGCGAGTCTTTTCTGTCACATCCCTGCTGTGTTGCAAACATCACTTCAGTGATAGAATATCATCCAGTGCCATTCTGATAATGATCTGTTTACCCAGGCAGCGGAGCATGGCTAAAATCTTTTTGCACTTTGGTCCTCTTAATTAAACATGCAAGTGTGCTGTCATAAGCAAGCTTTGCCCTAGATGTCTGTGTGAAAATGCTTAGTAGCATCTGGGATTGTCAGGGATTCCTATATGTGCATGTTTATATTATTCATAGACCACATCTGCACACTTTTATCTGATATAAGTATGTATGTAGCTTAATATGATCAGCTGACATTAGCATCAGTGGTATCTGTGGTGTAACTTCAATTACTATGTTATGATATAACGCATGGAAAATAAGTCTGGGTTGACAACGTTTGTGACAGGTTAACTGTATGCGAAGAACTTATCTTATAGAAATATTTTCTCGAATAATTCAAATGTAGCTGATTGTTATCGGGGTTTTTTATTCGTAGTTTTCCCTTCTTTTTGTCTGTCCAACAACTACAGAACTACATCTGCAGACATACATTGTATAATGTGATTTGATATTATGCCTATTTGTTCAGTTTAATATGTTTCATAGTGGTGCAATGCTCATTTATTTGTAGTGTACACTTTGTTCCAAAATTCTGCTACCTGCTGCACAAAACCCATTAATCAGAAACATAGTCTGCTTGTGGGTTTGAGCTAGTTTTCTAGTTGGTTTATACAGATGACCAGCAATATTGTCAGAATCAGGAACATTGGGGATTGTGAAATAGTGGAATCCTAACATGTTGAGTGAAAATGAAAATGAATAACACCCTTTATGTGAACTGCAAAAAGAGAACAAAGCTGTGACGTGTTGGTGAATGAAGCACAGTGCACCTATACTCAGTGTAGACTTTATTTGGGCAAATCCGATAATCATAGTCAGCATCCATAGCAGGGGTTAATACTCATGTAAGTCTATACACATGTAGGATAATCCATTATCAGTATAATCAATATAATGTAGGATTTCCATATAATGTAGGATAATCCATTATCAGTGATTATAATTCGGAAAACTGGAATAAATAAGGAGAAAATAAGGCTGCATGAACTGCATGATAAAAAGGAAAAGACATTGTAAAGAAATTAATACACAGTAGACAAATTAATCAAGGACATGTAAACAAAATAGGGCAACGAACCAATCACAGGACAGGGGCCAGAACATGGAGAACAACAAATAAGTGCAAGTAGTGCTCGTTACACTGGGAATCGCACAGTGCACTGAGAGGGGGAATTGACTAAATGACAAAAGCTTACAGCCAAAATACAGTCAGGTCCATAAATATTCAGACATTGACAAAGTCATTATTTTAAAGAGTATTTATACCTCGATTTGGTGAATGGTTTAGGAGGTACAGCAACTGTTATATGTGCCCTCCTGCCACTTTTTAAGGGACCAGAAGCAATTGGACAAACTGACAATCATAAATTTGATGTCAATGACTGCCTGAAGTCTGGAACCCATAGACATCACCAAACGTTGAGTTTCTTCCCTGATCTTTCCTGGCCTTCCCAGGCCTTTACTGCACCTGTCTTGGGTTCCTGCTTGTTTTTGGGGCACAAATCAGAAGAGGATAAAGACTACATTAAGCCACCCCTTCACTCTAAACTTGAGTATATCCCTATGAACATCCCATCTGTGTTAATGCAATTAAACCAGCTAGCTAGCTTGTAATACTTTTGAGTTAAAGAACATTAACTACCATTTTTTTTTTTTTTTTGCTTAGTTAAAAAAAAAAAAAACATTGCACACTGGGCATTGTACCTTTGTACTGCACATCTACAGCTATTCAATACACATTCTTCTAGCTGTACCTGTCAAAAAGGAAGGTGCATTATTAAAATAATCCTTCATAAAATATAATATAATTTAAGGCGTTGCAAAAAGAAGGCATTCAAGGCAATTCATCTCTTAACCAAGCTGACTCTCAGAGGTTCAAGTTAACTGTATGTGGCTTGTAAAAATGCCTGTATGCAAATCCCATTCACTCCGACTTACCTTCTCTCCCAACCCACTTCTTTTAGTGACATCCACTATGGCCGAAAGCCAGAATTTGGATGAATTATTTAACATTCACTGGAGGACCTATACTTGCTGTGATTCACTGGAAGGTCTATGGGTAAAACAGAAATGAGACCCTACAAATATTGCCTCTCAAGCTCTAAAGAGCAGAAATCAAACAACATAACAACCGCAAAGCCTTGACAAAGTACGGATTTCTGAAGTCGTAGACAAACTGGAGCTTTTTACATTTACAGAGGCAGAACTGGAATGAAAGTATTTACTTCTGCTTGTCAGCATTATTTAAGCTTAGCAAGTGACTCCGATAGAGAGAAGAAAAAAAAAGAAAGGGCAAACAAGCTTAAAATGACAATTTACACAGAGTTGTTTTGTTCACAAATGTCCTCTTGTTTTGCATTCACAGTAGCTGAACAAAAAGACTAGGACGAAGTAGAACAACATAACTTTTCTTATAGAATTTATGCTTTTATGTACATAATATAACTTGTTTTTTTGTGCTTGTACTTCTCACAAGGAGTATACTCATGAAAAAGAACTCCTGGAGTTTGCATTTTCTTTTCATGTCTTCTGCCAAAGCAAACATACACACACAAATTCACACACATTTTCATTATGAATCAGCTCATGGCAATTCATCTACCTCTGTGAAGCAATACGAGCTGCAATACTTCTCTGGTGGCAGGGCTGCACTGTTGAGTGATACAGTATGGTGTGAAGAAGAGCAGGTACTACAGCAGAAGTAGGACAGACAGTGAGTTAAGTGTAAGTGAGAAATGTGTAGGCTGGTAGGATAAATGGCAACCCTTAAACTTTCAAAGCCTGCAAGGGATAGAGGAGGAAGAAACAAAGAAGGGATAAAGTTGAAGAGGAAGAGGTGGACGGGCAGAGTGAACTCAGTCTCAATCACACACACACACATACACACTGTATATAACAAGTGTAATGCATGCATACACACTAGGGGTGTAATGCAATGCATGTATCAGCATCTGTTTAATGCTCCAAATATCTGTATCTGTATTTAGAATTAAAATTGAAGTGGCCATGCCCTAAACCAGACTTTTTAAATTAAATATGAACCGTTTAATTAAATATGAACACTGTTTCCTCACAATCCCGCTTCCGTCCTGTGTGCAGGAGGTTTGCATTCATAGACCACATCTGCACACATGCATTGTAGGCTGATTGGCATCTCTAAATTGTCTGTATTGTGTGATTGGGCGTGTGTGTGTGTGATTGTGCCCTGCAATGGGTCAGCACCCCATCCAGAGTGTCCCATGCCTTGTGCCCCAAGTCCCCTGGAAGAGGCTCCAGGCTACCCTGCGACCCTGTGTAGGGTATGTGGTACAGAGAATGGATGGCTGGAAATATGAACCCTACCACTATGTCCCTGCCATCGCAGAAGTTAGAAATATCAGCAGTGTTAGCATGGTCTGTGAATTCTGGCTTTGTCAGTTCCTCAACCTTAGCTACATCACTCAAGTTCATAAAAGGTCTCAACTAGTGATGAGTAGAGTGCATGGGACTGCTTTTTTAGATTCCACAAATTTAGATCGTTCCAGTTTCCAAAATATAAATAAAGTAATATCCTAATTTAAACCAGTGCCACCCTGAACAGGCAGCTACTTAGGATGCTATAATGCATGACACAGTACCATACATTCATGCTAATGTGGGTTTTTTTTCCCCCTTCACATTTGACTGCTTACTTAAAGTAAAAACCTCCAGGTTTTGTGATGTTTTTGTTGTCTCCCAGAGGATCCCAGTCCTGATTCAAGCCTCTAATCTGAAGCAGATGCTGTGAACCTTTCTGGCAAGTGCAAAATGAACAACGAACAAACTAATAGTGTGCCTACTATTCATACCTGTATTTGTATCTATTTAGAACTGATTATCTGTTCATTTGGAATTCCCATTTGGTTGCATCCTTAATATACATAAGGCTATGTACCTGGTCACAAGTGTGAAACAAATGGCACAGGTAAATATGACTTTAAAAAAAAAAAACAAGACACAGGTGTTAATAATCAGGGGAGGAAAAAGGAAGAACATGCTGTTAAGGATATATGTGTGACATAGAGATACATTTCTAATGCTGGAGGAACATAGATAGAGCAGAGACATTAGGAGGATTTAAAGTGTTTGCCAGCAGCTCTTACAAAAATTAATACCACATTTCAGCAGCTGCAGACAAAAGATTCCATTCGATTCACACATCTATCTTTGACAGACATACCTTAAGGAGAAAGACAGGACGGAAGGAGGGAGACGAGATTCAGGCAACTGTGCTCTCCATGCTGATAAAGCTGAGAAAGGCTCATCTGTAGTCATCCTCTTTCCTCCTCCAGAAGATTGGTATAAGAAGCTGCCTCCTTCAACATTTCTAATTCAAATCTTTTATGAGAAAAGCCTTTCCTGCTATTGCAGCCAATCGTCCCTATAAAGCCATGCCCACTGTTTTTTGTCTGCGTTAATGAGATCTCAGTTTGTCTAATTCTTAGTTGAACGCAGTCTTATTAGTTCACCTGTTAAAGGAAACAGCTGCACAGCTGCAAGTTGGTGTTAAAGTGTAAGCATGTCATCCAACTTGATAAATTAGTTCAAATGGCACATTCGCAAGCAGATGCTGCTGATGTGTATTCCATGTGACAAAAATAATACAGTTTCAGTTTGGCATCAGATGGAGAGGCGAGGCTGTTCTAAGTAAATGGCAATGGAAGCAGACAGAGCAGTTTTTTTCCACTTCAGACTAAAGCAGACTTGAATTTGGAATTTAAATTCCTGCTTTCTGTACAATATGTCCATTTCATCTACTGATCAAACATGCACGCTTAGCAAAAAAGGTTTAAAAAATGGTTGAATCTAGAGCTGTCCATGGGTTCTTTAGTAATCTCCTCCTACAGCAGAGTGATTACCTGCCAAACAGAGAACCTCTTACGTAAAAGAAGCTCTGAAGAGTTTTTTTTCTAAGAGTGTAGATTAGGTGAGTGTGTAGTTTTCACTTGTTATAAAATGTATACACCATTTCCCAGAGAGGGGCATTTCGTTTCATTATATCACATTAAGAGTGTGCTACATTCCAGGAAGGACCCAAAAACATGGAAAGACCTAAAATGTTAACCTTGGCTTTAATCTCTATGGTGCATGACACTGTCCAGGCTGCTTTAACAGAGTTTACACACTTTGGCTAGCCAAAGTCCATTACTCCAAGCTGGTATTACAGAAGGTGAAGTGAAGTCAACCTGACAACTTTCTGCTTTACTGTGTCAACATACTTTTGTGTTATCAGTGCACTGCTAGAACCGAGCATTTGCTCTACTAAGTGATAGATGAGTCAAGTGCTGCAATGCTATGCTAAGCGTAGGATGAGAGACATGTTGGCAATAGTACAGTTAGTTCCATTTATCAACATTAGAGCTGCCAGAAGGTTTATATGACTATAGAGTGCCAAATAAATTCTGGACTGTTGGACCTGTTTCAGTCTAATCGTTGACTCACTTACTTCCAGTCAATGTGTATGACTGCAGGGCAGCAAATGGATGTGGCTGCGCTTTAGCTCTCAGCCCAGACAGGAAGACAAGAAACATTTTAATATATCTCCAAAATAAACTCAAGAACAAACAGATACGAATGCAGAGCAATTATTTAAAAATCCAAACACAGTCCACAATACAAAAGTGAGGTCTAAAGGGTAAACAGTACCAGGTAGAGAGTACTAGACAGATCAAAAGGACAAACAGGAGGATGTAAGAGGTCAGTAATGATAAAAGCAGTGCAGCATAGAACAAAAAGATTGGTACTGCATACTGAGACGATGGGAAGACAAAGAAAAACGAAGACTGGCCAAACACTATTAGTGCAGGGTCTTCAATCTTATCTACAAAGGTACAATTCCTAAAGGGTTTCAACTCTTTTTTAGGGTTGTACATATAACTTTTAAACGTTACCCATTGAGTGACCAGAGAGACCATGCACACTCTTCAAAAAGGTCAAATCTAGAGCTCTTAAAGCCTTTTTAGTACCTCAGGGAGAGCCCTGATTAGGTATTATGCAGAACTGTGCAAAAGAAGGTTTCAGAGTAGAACCCCTTTAGGAAGTGAAGAACTCATAACTATTCACAGAGCTCTTGAGGAACTCTTTTTTTTAACAGTGTACATGCAGTTAAATGAGTAACAGGTGATGATAATTGACTGGGTTAATGGTTAATAGGCTGACGTTTCATGTCAACACCGGATTCGGCACCTCCCTACATCTCCCAGAATGCGTCGTGGCCTATAAACATGGCCGCCAGAAGCTATAGTTCCCATTCTGCTTTACAGCCTGCAGACATGGCCACCACAGACTACAACAACCAACACCCATGAACCCTGTCACGTTCACAGCCACCTGGATTGGTGATCTTACTGATCACACACATACCTGGATTCATTCACTTTCACACCCTATATGTATATACTCCAATTTTGCCCACAATGAGAAGTATAGCTCAGTGTAGAGTATTCTCTTAATGTGCCAAGCCTTATTATTTTGATTGTACATCTGGTCCATGATTCTCTTTTTATTTCCTGGTTAACTATTTTGCTCTTGTCTACCATAGTCTGTTTGCTCATCACTGAACCTTTACCTGTATTTTGGAATTGTTTGCCAGTTAAAATAAAGCATTTTAACCTGCACATGTAGCTGTCTCTGCTGCCTGACAGCATGGCAGTGGAAAACCCATTCTTCAATGGTTCTCTGGATGGTTACCAGTTCTAGCTTTGTAAAGGATTTATACTTGGCATCTTTTCTGTAAAAGGAAACTCTGTGTTGTAGGATCCAATGTTTAAGGGTTCCCCCAGAAGGACAAACCAAAGAACCAGTGTTCTGGTACTAGAATCTTTTGTAGACCCTGAAGACATGGATAGGGATTTAACCGACCAAGTTGTTGCGAGTCTTGGAAATTACATGAATGCTGTTAGAGGAGTCCTCCAGCGGTGGAGCTACTAATTGATAATTTCTAGAAAGGATACATTATCAGATTTTATATAGCATTTAGAAAAATTACAGATTACAGATACATACAAAAACCTAACCACATTCACTAATAAGGTCTGAAGATTTTTTAAATAGATTTTGCTAGCAAAATAGCTCAAATAAGCTAACCTAACTAGCTAAAGCATAATTTCAAAAGTATATAAGGACTAAATGAGCTAAGCATTTTTGAGTGAGTTTGTTTACTTAATAAATGTTCATAATCTTCATTGCTCAATATCTAGCTAACATGATATATTCTGACAGTATTTTAAGTAATAACAATAAATGTTCTCACTAGCTCACTACTTTCACTAGCTAGTCAGATAACATGACCAACCTGATAAGATTTTAGAAATCCTCTTTGAGTGCAAACAAAAAGAGTTGAAGTGGTTTTGAGTCTCCTTCCCCAATTTTGAAGAGCTAAATATGTTTCCAATTTACCTAATGGTGACAAAACAGCAACACCCAGTAAAAGAATGAGGAGGAAAACACTTTGTGATATATTTAGCAACATATTCTCAAGTATGATCATTAATATCATTCATTCTCTCTCTTTAAATAATCAAAACCTACTGGTCTAAAGGAGACCTCTTATTATGTTTTAATTATATCAATTTAGTATGAATATTTAAAGCTGTTTTGTGTTATTGACTGAGCAGTTTTTATACATATTCAATACCGATGATGCAATGCAACTTCTTTGTACTGTAATGATGTAATTATCTCCTGCTGCTGTTGCTGAAATGAGATATCCTTTGTGTGTGTGTTTATTACATTGCAGGGACCATGACACACTCAAGCACATTCATGCTGTGGGGATAAATTTTGGTCTCAAGAAAGTTTCCTCTAATTTTAGCTCATTGCTTATACACTATATGGCCAAAGGTTCGTGGACACCTGACATTCGTGTGGGCCTGCCACAAAGCACAGAATTGTTCTTTGTATGCTGTAGCACTACAATTTCCCTTTACTAGAACTAAGGGGTCCCAACCTGTTCCAGCATGACAATGTCCCTGTGCACAAAGTGAGGACTATGAAGACATGGTTGGCCAAGGTTGGTGTGGAAGAACTTGAGAGTCCTGACTTCAACCCCACTGAACACCTTTTGGAATTGGAATGCTGGCATGCCCCAAGCCTTCTCACCTCTCACTCTCACATCAGAGCCTGACCTCATTAATGCGCTTGAGGCTGAATGGACAAATCCCCACAGCCACGCTCCAAAATCTAGTGGATAGCCTTCCCAAAAGTGTGAAGGTTAATATAACAGCAAAGGGGGACTGAATCTGCAATGTAGTGTTCAAAAAGCACATATAGGTGTGATGGTCAGGTGTCCACAGACGTTTGGCCATATAAGTGTATGTGTGGGGCAGATATTGTTTTTGGCCTCTACCATGTGCTAAGTACTCACTGTAGTCAGAAGCTGGTATAATAACCATTCAGTTGGGTCAACATCATTTTGTTCACTGGGCCAATGTTGGGCTACCAGGTCCAACTGACTTTCAGCCACCTTTAAATCCTCCTTGCCAATGTTGGGCCAACTTCAGCCATAGAGTTGGGTCAAAGTTGGGTGCCAACATCAGGCAAACATCATTTTGTCCATTGGTTCAGTGTTGCAGCAGTGTCAGGTTTATGAAAAGTGCAGCCTTTCTAATGATGGGCCAGCATTGTCAGGGTTGTGCTCCCTTGCTAACCGTGGGTCAATTTTGGGCCAGTGGTGTCAGGGTTGATATGAAAAGTACACCCTTGCAAATTTTTGGTGAATGTTGGACCAATGTTGGGTAAATGTTGGACTAATGTTAGGCAAACATTGGACCAATGTTGGGTCAGTGGTGTCAGAGATCTTATGAAAAGTGTACCCTTGTCAACATTAGGGCAGCATTGTAAGGGATGTTCTGAAAAATGCACCCTTGACAACGTCGGACCAATATTGAGCTAGTGGTGTCAGGGTTGTTTTGAAAAATGAACCTTTGCCAACGTTGGTCCAGTGATGTCCTGATTGTTGTGGAATGAATGCCCTTACAAACACAATATTGAGCCAGCGGTGTTAAGGTTGCTATGAAAAGTGCACCCTTGCCAACACTGGGCAATGTCTCTCTCTCTCTCTTTCCACTTTATTGAATATCTTATTATTTTGATATTGCAAAAAGCCAAAGTATTCAGATCTAAGCCTTCAGAGTCCAAGTCATTGATTATTATTTCTCTCAGCTTAAATTAAGGTTTTAATAATTTGGACTTATTTGAAAGTTTGTCATTTTAATTTCTAATTAATAATAAATAAATAATAAATAAATAAATAAATAAATAAAAGGGATATTCTACGAGACCGATCACTTAATGAGACTTATTTAATGAGACAGATTAATTAAATTTTCAGTGTAGTACCTATTGCTTGTATGCACATTGAATTTTTAGTGCTTCTTGTGTAAACAAGCCATTTTCCCTACATACTGTATATTATACAGCTACTACATGTAGGCAGGGACTAAATCCCATAGTTCAACAACATGCTGTCTATTACACTGTTGCCTTTAATGTTTAGTTAAAAGCACAGAGATTTGTATTGTTAGATTGTAACTGCTTGATACTTCAGTTTTCTGATTTTATTCAGTTTATGCATGTTTGCTTCTTTGGCTGTGATCAGTACAGTTTATCACTGGCAAGTGATGCTAGCTTAGTAATATGGCACTCTTTGTAAAGAGTTGAGTTATTCCTGCTTCCTAATTGTTGAACTGGATATTTTTTCTTCCAAATTTTGATACAATTATGGTATCAGAGCTTAGTCTATCAGCTGGAACTGACATCATCTTATTAACCAAGACAACTCCTCTGCCAGTTTCTGTCACCACATTGTCTCCTTCATCCAAAATGTAGTTCTGTATCCCTTGGTTACTGGAATTTGAAGGGACTTTATGATTTACTGATATTTTTTGGCCATACATGATTTTTCCAACTCTGCATGACCTTTAAAAAAGTAAGTTCCTGTCAGGTGACGACCACAATGTATAAAAACAAATATAGGTGTATGTGTGCATGTGTGTGATGTGCAGGAAGAGGTGCCAGTAGGGTTGGTTATGTGAGTAAACAAAAAAATCTCTTGGGTGCCTGTCCTACAGTGTTAAAGGTTTGTGACAGTTGTCTGAAGGTCAGCTCCTGTATATCTGGCACAGTTATTGACTAGTCCTGACTGACTCTTATTCTGTTATTTCTTTCACATGTATTTTATTGCAATTAGAAAGTAAATGAAACAAGACATTACAGTCAGGTTTTTGTGATTGTGCCTTTATACACCACCACAATGGATTTGAAATAAAACAATCAAGATGTGATCAAAGTGTAGACTTTCAGCTTTATT